>APFE031722218.1:0-16147 GCA_000404065.3 Pinus taeda
AGTACGGATTGGGCTCCCACGTACCGTCGCGTATATATGGGGAGACTCCATTAGGCTTGCATCCTTTATCCATAGGAAGCCGAGTCTGCCACCTTGTGAACCGTAACGCGCCGAACACAGCATTCTGGAAGATTGACTGCAGTACGTAAAGTCCTTGGTTCTCATATGATTGCCAAGGTGTATATAGCAGTTTTACGGGTTGCTTGGTAAACCTTTTGCTTAGAATCTCCAGAGTAGTCACTTTTGATCCTTTTCAGATTCTCTAAAAGAAAAGGTGTAAGTGAGCGTCTTGTCACTTCGTGCTCATTAAACATTCGAAGTAGATAGAGTCATCTTTTCGTCCTTTTCTCGACTCTCGAAACATGAAAAGGTCAAGTTTAGTTCCTGTGTCTTAAAATTCATTTGGCCACGATAACATTACTTGGTTAGATCTTGTGTGTGATTGCTTAAGTAGGTTTCTTTTTCTATGGCAACTTTTCCAGGGTTCACCAACCCAAGTTCCCCTCCTGACGAGAATCCTAGTCATTTCCCTCCTCTTGGGAATGTTGGCGCTCCTTATATGGAGACATTATCCCTTCCAGGGTTAACTGTCGGGTTGCCTGTTTGGTTGTTTTCAACCTCTTTGGTCCCTACCGTATTGGCTGATACTCCATCAGTCCCTCCACCTGAACAACATCATGTTGAACCTAAGGTGGACCTCTCTCCTTTGACGCCTACTTCTACGTCTTCTTCTCGTACTTCGCCTGGTGAAAGTTTCGATTCGAATAACTAGGTGGCTAAGAAGAAGAAGAAGAAGAATAAGGAGAAGAAGTCTCCTAAGAGAGAGGCTACAAGCACAACTGTTGTTCCCTCGAGCAAAACCTGAAGTCGGACCCCTTTCCGCTCCTCCACGGAAGGTTAAGTTTCCTTGTCGATTATGCAAGGAAGACCATCTTCTTCGCGATTGTCCTGGCATCCCTAGGATCTTAGAAGTATGGTCCCGTTATCCGGCCCGCCCCTCATCGTCCACTGAGGCTCACGGCGATGTTCCCTCATCAGTTGGGAATGGTAAGGGAAATGGAAAGATTCGAATCCCCTGCAGACTTTGTGAAGGCAATCATCCCCTTCACCTTTGTCCATTCATGGATAAGGCCTCCGTTGTTTTGGAAAGTCTCCCAGCTCCCCCGCCCCAACTCCCCGTTAGATATCAATGTCTGTCTGCAGCTGCAGATCATTCGCCTCTCGACAATAAGATTGGTTCACATTCTCCTCTTGTCAAGGCCCCTCTTCCTGAACCTGGTTGTACCCAGCCTGTTCCAGACCAGCCATTGTTCGGACAGAGCGTTGTCCACTCTGTTTCGGAAGAGCAATATTCCCATGTTCTTCTCATCTCCTCGGATTCTCTTGAGCTCGATGATGGTCTTCCCATCCCAGCCTCTCTGAAGAATTGCGATTCGGTCCCTCCCGAGCAGGGGGGCAACCATATGGTTCCCCCACCAATTAGTTCGGTCGTGTCCTTCGATTGGAGCTGTTTGACTACCCCTCCCCTTCCATCCCATGTGCCTTTCTGGGTCACCGCCTGTGCTTCCCATATGGAGCTGCCTGGCACTGTGTTAGATGAGGGAGCATCAGTTAGTCTTATGCCCGTTACTACTTGGTGAGCTTTGGGTTCCCCATCGCTTGTACCTGTCGCGCCGAATCTCACCGTTTTTGACGGAGGAACGAGTCAACCATTACGGATCCTTCCAAAGTTCCCTATCACTTTGGGAGGCAAGACTGTCTATATAGACGTCTCAGTTACCCAAGGATCTTTAGACTTCAGTCTTCTCCTTGGTCGTGACTATGTGTATGCCATGGGAGCCCTTGTTTCTTCGCTTTTCCGTGTGGTTTGCTTTCCACGTGAAGGAAGAATCGTGACAATGGACCAATTATCGTTCATTCGTCCACAAGCCCCTCCGGCACCATTTCCCTTCCCTCTTGGTTCTCAGCCACTAGTTGCATCTGTCTCACCCCAGCTCAACTACGTGGCCACCTCTCCCATGCCTGTACCCAGCGATGCCGCTATCGTGCATAGTGTTCTGGGGGCATTGGGTCCCGACTTCCGAGACATTGACCTCCCATTGGGAGTGCCACTCTTGGAAGCCCCGATTTCCTGATGAAGTTCGGGCGGAGCACAGTTCCTGATCTTGTGTCAAGCTCCCTAAAAAATGAAACAAGGAGTCTCGAGGATAGTTTTGCTAATGTATCAACCTCGTTAAAATAATGAAACGGCTTGTATCCGAGGATAGTTCATCACCATTATGTCAACCTCGTTAAAACAATGAAACGTGAGCTCGTGCATTTCGAGCGCATTATCATTATGTCAACCTTCAACCCATTTTCAATGGACTGAAGCTTGGGGGGCATGTACCTCGGATTGAGACACGATGCTGGGGGGCATGCCCATTTCATTTCTCACAAAGCATATTTTGCATACGTGATTCTCATGTGTGTTTTCAAGCTTTCGTAAAAATAAAATATATGCGTATGTGTGAATATATTCCACAATGGGTCGTTGTTATTCATAGATACATCAGATTACATGTGTGTCGAACAGTCGCATAGCATATAAAACACATAATTACGTGAAGAAAAGATCCATATAGGAATAAACATAAGCATATAAAAATAAATTCTTTTCCAAGCATAGTTTGCATGTGTGTGTGTGCTTTTAAGCTTGCCAAAAATATAAAAATATATGGGTCGCATGTTGTGCAGCTGATACATGAGATCACATTTGTATTAGACATCTGCATAACATATAAAAACATCATCACATGAAAAAGATCCATCCAAAATCGGTATATATATATATATCGTGCGGCGCACTAAGGCGCTCAAAAAATAAGTGTATATGTCTCATAAATCCAAACGTTCTCAGTACATCTGAGACGTATGTCTCTCAAAACAGCAGTGGAAATAAAAGCCTAGATGTCTATTGTGGTGGGTTATGCTCTCTATAGCATGCCACCGCTCGTGCCACCCGCCTCAGAAGGCGGTGCATCCTAGGTTCCACACCCACTGTATGGATCTGTGCAGCTAAGGGGACCTCCTCGATCCCCTGATAGTCTGGGATCCCTGCTAGTAACCCCTCCAGGTTGTGGATCACGGTCTCTCCCTGGTCACCTCCTGCAAGAGCCAAAGCCAAGGCGCTAGCGCCTTGTTCCACCCTCCGCGCCTCTGGTGCTAGGCCGAGGGGTCTCGCGGGTCCTACATCTGCACAGTATAAGCATTTGTCAAGACATGTACATTAAAAATACAAAAACATGAACAAAATGAAAAAGATCAAGTGTCATACCTCCATCATCCCACTGCTCTCCCGCAGGCAGCGGCATGTCTGGGTCACCACGGAAGTCGATAGCGGCATACGGCCAGTCCTCGACAAAGATAACCTGGCACTCTAGCCACTCTCGGAAGCAAAGGCCCCACGACACTGAGCGCCCACCACCTCCACGAGGCATCACCCGAGCCCACTTGGTGGCCCTCGTCTCTCGTGCATTGTGTGGCGGGTCCAATACCATAGTCTGCAGCCGAAGGACCGGCACCCGCTCAAACATGAGTGGAAGAAGAATGGATCCATAGCCGAACTGTTTCGACTCTCCGCGTCGACAATTGTTCAGCTGCCTCTTCATGCTGTTGGTCACAACTGCCGCCCAATTGAAAATTGTGGGTTGTAGACAATCCAGAGCAAGTAAAAGGTTGGCCTTTGAGGCCTCGTGGTTCGCCAGGCTACCTGCTGCCTGCGTCACCAGAAAGAGTATAGTGCGAAGCACTATGTCGGCATGTTCACCGACACCCACTGATGGGATGCTGCACTTCCCGCTCCATGTTTTGACCGCCTGTGGGCAAACACGAGCCATCAGCTGATCCAGCATCTCGCCGCTAGGAAACTGCCCCTCCAGAATGGGCATCGCGCCTCGGCGAGACAGCCCAGTCAAAAAATAAATGTCTGTGGAGTCGAACTCGATGTCTCGACCCCGGATGGTGAATTTCCCGTCTACTGGGTTCCACGCTCTAATCAGTAACTCCAGCAAATCTGGCTAAGCTCTCAAGCGCGGAGTAAGGAAGAATTTCATTAAACCGCATGCCCGCATTGCATTGCGGCATCCGGCATCGGCAAATGCAGCTATATCGGCGTTATGATGGTCTCTCTCTTGCCATGTGAAAGCCATTTTGCCCTGCAAGATCACCCAAAAGTCATTAGGCGACTTGCATTTGAGAATTGGCAATTAAATTTTAAAAATTCAAATGTCACGGTGCCAGCGTGACTGTTTCTAAAACAGCCACGCTGAAAATGGTCGTCAATGTATTTTTCTCTGGGTTAGCGCAGAAGGACACGGGTTTTCTGCGCTGACCCAGCAAGTGGTGTGTGTTGGGAAACCCGATCAGCGCAGACCCGATAGGGAAATCCGCGCTGACCGAGAGCGCACCAACATTCAAGAAATTTGGCCAAATATCCAAATCCCACGGTGGATTTTCATAAAAGCACAACCAAAATAGAGTGCAGGGCAAGAGGGACCTACCTGGAATCGACGGTCGGGAAATCGGCGTCCGGATGAGGAAGAATCAGCTCCGTCAACTTTGTAGTATTTCAACGTTCTTCAGAGCTCCAATGGTAAATGGTAAAAATGATTTTTACAAACCTCCTATTTATAGTAAAAACTCCTAAATTTGACTATAAGTCCTTATGAATGTGGGTTTTTGCTATAGTTTTGCCATAAATTCAATCCGGATGTGATTAATTATGTTTTAATGCATGTTTATTATGTTTTTCGACGTATCGAACAGGTTTACGCAGGTATTTCCCTTGTGCAGGTCTTCGGAATCGGCAAAGTCACGGTGGATTTTTACACACTTGGTCCCAAAAAGTGTCGTCATTAAGCTCTTTTCCGACATAAAACAAGAAAAGATTGCCGAGCCTCCTCTCAGCTCGTCAAAAGGAACGAGGGGCGGTCGCTTTTAAAGCTCTTTTTCGACCGTTTAAACCAACAAAGATTGCTTGGTGTTTGTCATTTCACGCTCGTTATTGGTTCCAAAACGATGTGCTTCTGACCGCTTTTTACTTTTTCGGGCCAGAGACACTACTTATGAAAAGTACTCCTCGGTCGTAATGATCGGGCGGTTCTTTCAAGCATCGTTTTATACCTTTTCGGGCTCGAGAGACACAACTTTACGAAAAAGCGCCCCCCTGGAGTTTTCTTTTTAGCTGTCTTTTCAAACTCTCTAAACATGAAAAGACGCCGAGTTCCTCCTTTGTCAGACTCGTTAAAACTTAATGACATCGAATTCCGTCAAAATGATGCCTCTTCAAGCATATGCTATCCCCGTCATGCTTGTCATCCAAAAATAACCGGGGTACTCGCCAGAAATGGTGGGGGAAATAAAGGAACCGTAATCGTTGTCATCGGCAGTATGTCGCTCTTGAACATGGCACTGTTTGCGTTCGTGTCTGGGTGGGGACATCTCATCTCGCTTCACTTTTGCCTCCATGGGTTTGGGTTATCCTATGTGGCCACTCATTTGCTCATTGTCCTTCCATTACGACCTCTGATCATTTGACCCCCAAATACTGCCAAATCTGTCATTGTGCCGCCGATATGTTCAAAGAGAAGTTGGCCTTTGCAAGTATAACCTCCCTCTGATATTTCACACAAAACAAATTGTCTCTTCCCATCTCATGTCGATGATGTGGGAAACATTATGGCCCACCTTCGATAAAGATCACTTCCTGTCGACTTCACCTCATTATCCAGGAGTGACCTAGAGACTCCCTTCAGGTACCTTGGAGCCTGCATGCCTCAATGGCAGGTTCTTCGTGTTCGACGCGAGGTTTTTATCATTGGCCTCCGATCGAATGACTCCACGGGTGTTCGACATCGGCTCATTCATTCACATGCCGTGGATTGTACCTATAGTACCTTGAGGACCATCATCATTATTGGTGGCCCCTCTCGCGTCTGTTAACAACTTTCATTATTGGTTGGTAATCAGACGATGTTCAAGCATGTTCGACTTCGACTCCTATATTCACATGTTTGAACTTGTACTTTGTTCGGATTTGGATGGACGCGCAAGACCCTGGTTCTAGTTCATCATGGACCAGGTTGCGGTTTTGTGGGACATCATTACATGACTCATTGATGGATGGATGCGACCATGCCTGAGTCCCTTAAGGATGGCTGCGACCATACCTCTTATCATTATGGTCTTTTTAGCTGGATGGCTGCGTCCACACCATAGACCTTCTTCATATGTCTTTTGGATGGCTGCGCCCATGCCTAGACTACATGTAATTGAAATATCAGTTGTATCTGCCTGCAGGTTCTTTCTAGTGGTGTTCTGGTCCAGCAGTCTTGTAAAGCATTTCACCCCTCCCACTCTCTCAGGCTTCATGCTTTAGGGGGCATCTGTTACACAGTAAAATGTCACTGTCACCTTGTCAGTATCCCTACTGTGTCATAAAACCACATTCACCTGACCTATGCTCTCTGAAATGGCTAAAAACCCTCTTTGCCTAAGTTAATTGAATCATCGCGTCTGTTTCTAAAATAACCGCGCTGACTGGCGGAGGATAGTGTAACTGCTGCGCTGCCAGCGCGGAAGCACACATGTTTTCCGCGCTGGTCCATTTTCACGAGCAGCGCACCCTCCGCTTGTATCACTACACGCTGACCAGGCCTCTTCTATAGTTGATTTGCGATGCCAGCGCGCCAGCCCAGTTTTGCACCCGCGCTGATCCTGTTTAGGCGAGTTTGTTCTAACAGCCAGCCTTCCAGATGACTCCAGACTTGGCTGTTAGCTTTGTAAAGGTCGCCATCCTTTCTGAGGCATGTCTGTTCGCTTGGTCACCCACTTTTCTTGGGGGAAATCTCATCCTTTCACTATTCATGGAGACTCCTTCTCCTTTATAAGCCTCCACCATTGCCATGAGCAGCTATTTTTGGAACATATAAACTTTGATAGAGGAATTCTTAGTGCATTAGTGCTGCTCTTTGTAGGCATTTCGTGTGTTGTGTGAGGATTTCTATAGAGCTTGAGGAAGGTTATGAGTTGTTGCCTTGTATGTGAGAGAGAGACCTCTTTGACTTGGGAGATCTACTTCAAAGGTGAATGCTTGGGAGATATACTGGCTGGACCCTCTAGAGAAGGACTCAATGTCAGGACTTTGGTTGTACCTTACTCTATTTTCTGATTAATAAAGATAGATGACTACTGTTATGGTTCCATTCCCATTTGTCTTATGAATGATTAATGTGAATTACGTCTTTCTTGACTGATGTATAGTTGTTTTTAGTAGATTTTACGCTTGTGTTTGTTCTCTCTTTGCTTGTGCAGGTGTCCGCCCGCGAAGATAGTGGAGGACTGTGATCGGCTGGGGCGAAGGAGCGAGAGGACCATCTCTTCGTCAAACATAGCGTTGGAATCCACGTAGGTGTTCTTTACCCACTTGTTAATCACAACTAGGAACTTGCAGAGTAGCATTGACTGATTGTTGCTAGACCCCTTTTGGGCTAGTAGGGATCGCCTCTATCCGTAGAGGGGATTTACCTATCCAACACATGGTTTGATGTGAAACTAACCTACAAATGAAAGAAGAAAATAGAAAAACAACAAAGAAAATCAGAAGCAAAAGCAAAAGTGAAAGAAATGTGAGTAAGAAAACAAGCAAGTAGACAAACAACCCAACAAAGAAAGTAAGCAAAAAATCATGCAAACAAATATACTAAAAGAAAACACTACTCCTACTTCTAAGCTAATGGGGCATGGGCCATCTCACGTGAAGTGATACTTCCAGTGTAGCCACTGGTGAATTGGTTGACCCATGTTGTTGAAGTCATGGTTTTTGAACAAGACAGTTGTTTGAACTAGCAAACAAGAAAGATGTAAAATTGAAGACAAGCACACTTCAAGATTAAAAGCGTCCACAAAACAAAAATGAGTCAAAGTGCATGAAATGCACTCTATGGACTTGCCATGATGTTGAGCTACATTGCATGCAGATGTCGAGTGTATGTATTCTCTTAACTGTGACAAGAAAGCAAACATGAGAAAGGTATACCACTTACGTTGTGCATGTGTCATTGTTGTGTAAGATTCCTCCAACGCATAAGCGATGGGATCGTGTAGTTCGAGTGGAGGAAGTAGAATCTGGGTGTTTGGTTGATCTTCAATGCAAAGGAGAGAGTGAAAAGGAGCCTTGAGTGTTTCAACAATTTCCTGACTAGAAGTGAAACCAACCTCAAGATAGTGAAGGCCTGACATAACCACTAGCTTGGGCTGAAGTGCCTTGATAACCTGCAGGGTTTCAACTTCGTTGATGGATAGATCGTCATAGACCAGTGTCTTGGACATATTAACAATGTTTGAATCAACATCGTGACCAGATGAGGAAGTAGAGAGATCTCGATGACCAAGATCATAAAATTTAGGATGTTTTCTAGCATCGTCATGATTTGAGGAATCGGGTAGAGGGGTAGATGAGAAGCAAAGATGTTCACCCTCTGTGTTTTCAAAAAATATAGATCAAAGATTAGATGGATTTTCTGAGGAAGATGTGTCCTCTCCACACAGTAATGACAGATTGACATCCAACGTGTCCCCTGAATGACTGGAAGTAGAAACATTCGGAAATGGGTTTTCATTAGTGAAATCAATAGTGGCAGAATTACAAGGGATGTTAGGATAAAGCAGATGAGGTACGGCTGCAAGGGAGTCATCCTTCACCACTAGTTCTTCTTTAGATTCCCACACACACTCATCATTAATGATGGCGGAGGTTGGTTGCATAACACCAACTCTATCGAAAATTTGATCCTCGTTCACAGCAGGTGAGGAGTCAAGAATGGAGAACACAAGAGAATACAATCCAAAGGATCAAAAGAGAGCGAGGATGGAGGTCGAGGGAACGAATCTACGTGACAACCAACAGTCTTGCAAGCCAAATCTGTGCACATATCAAGAGCAGGGGGGGTGGAAGGATGTGATAGTTAAACATATGTGTGTCCATGATATCCCACACCACTCCGCGATGGTGGAGTTGTTTGATCAGGTGAAGTTGGAGAGTCACTTGTGACAACAACTGTTCCTACCTGTGATTATGTAGCTCCATCACCAAAGTGTGTTGTGTGGGGTTCGGATATCTGAAGAAAATACTCAAATCTTCCATCAAAAAATCCCCAATCAATATCACCTTCGGGGAATTAGTACGCAAGATCACAAGAGTGTTTGTAAAACTGATCAATGGATTCATTGGGTGCTTTTTGTAATTTCCAGAATTTCTTTGTTGAGTGCTTTATAGTTAAAGTGATTGAAAACATGGTCTATCTCTATGATGATATGAGCAAGATAATGAATAGATTTTTTGAGCAACGTGGCACACCAGTGCATTGGGTTTCCTTGAAGTGTGTAGATGAACAACGCATAGCTCATGTATTCTTCAAAGAATCCATGTTTTTTGCACAAGCCTACAACACTGATTGCATGCCTAACCAAGGCTATGTGGCCTCCAACATCATATATTTTATAAGATAATTTATAGAAGAGCTTTTTCGAAATGATGATATAGTTCCCATAAGACATACACTCCAGAAGAGCAACTCGGTAGTTAGTCATGGTATATATATAGAGATTCAAAACACATGTGAGGAATTAGCTTATCATTTGCCCATCCTTCTAGTGCCAGAATGTTGACGGTGCTGGACCCACCAATTGGTAAGGGGATCTCTGCTATAAGAAGTCCCAATTAGACCTCAGACTATTTGATGTAGGAGTCCCAGCAGTGGGTCTTATGGTAATGCCTTGACTGTGATTTCACATAGAGGCAAGTAGGATAACTCTATTGATAGCAAGGGTGTGGTAGCTGTAGTGAGCCAAGGAAGGTGCATGAGAGGTTCTAACACACTGGGGTTGAGATGAGTGTGCCCATTGGAAACCTGTGATATCACACAGTTAAGAAGGGAACACACGAGCGAAGATTCATCACAACATGGAAGGAAAGTTAGCAAGAAATCCAAAGTCATGGTTAAACCAAAAATACATTTTAGAAAGATTCACACATACATAGATAGATAGATATAGATGCATGCGTAAGCAAAAAAATAGATACATCATTTATAATAAACTAGAAAACATAGAATACAATAAAACATATGGTTGAAAAGTGTTGGCTCTTGTTATATTGAGTAGTTTATGTTCCAATCATATAATACATTTGTGTCCAACCAATAGTTCTAATAGCAGAACATTACAGCCACAACCGCCTGCTCCTCCAAAGAGGTGTACTAGCTCTCCATAGTGGAGAAGCCAAGGCTCGTTACAATATTGTCCAATCTCTCTCTAAGATAGTCCTATTAGAAGCTTGGCTGAAAAAAATCCTTTACAATGAGTTATTAGGTTGTATTTATAGCAAAGGGTGGGGTGACCCTTGAGATCCCCCTTTGTGATAGTTCATCTACCCTCATGACTCTTCATCTACTTGATGGTTGTTACATCCAACTATCGACACTTCAACTTCCACTTGAGAAGACGTTACACTACAATGCACATGTGCCCATGTGAGACAAAATGGCTTGAGCAAGGCATGTAAGACATCACAAACATTCGGTCCATTGTGGTGAGTCCAACTCTTTGACATGCTTGTGATGGTGACGGTGGTGAGTTGATGCTAAGCTTGGTCATCCATGATGGTGTGCATGTGCTCCATGGTGACATCTTGCTTAAGCGAACTCTTGCCTCTGTTGCATCTGGGTGCATTGGTGTGTGTCCTCCATCCAACTCCTCTATTAACATGCACATGTTCTTCTTGGGTGTGGCCGAACCAACAACATATTGATGCATGGTGTCTGTGTTGATACTCCATAGTGTGCTAGTGGTCATGCACATCAATTGTCAACTACACGTTCAGCTCCAGTTGGACTTGATTCTTGTCTTTGACTCGATGAGTGTGTTGAATGGGTGGGATAGCATACGTGCACACGATGACATGCATTCTTCTGAATGCCATTGCATGTGATCAACAACATTGCTTACCATGTCTGCTCCGTATAGGCGCAGTTTCATCCATGAGTGCATGTTGTGCCCACCGTTGTATTTGTTCTTACCGCCACTTATTCTCTTGTCTATGTATCTCTTGTTCTTCCTTGAGTTGCTACTTGAGCACGTGCAACTCCTTCTTTGTTCCATACTCTTCCTTTACGTCATCTTCAGGTCACACCGTCGCTTCATAGCCTGATTCTCCAAAGTTTCTTTCACCACAAGTGGATCTGCTTGAACTTGCTACTTTGTTTTGCCTCTGTGTTGTCAACAACCTTCCTATTGCATTCGTTGCATTAGGTATGCTGCCTTGGGCGGTTGTTCATGATTCTTCTCGCTATGATTTTGTTGTCATCATATCCTGATTTCCTTGTCTATGAACACCTTGATGTCTTCGTAGGTAGGCAAGTCCATAGACGCTTGATCAACTACATCCACAGTTGTGCTCTGAATAGTGTCTTCAACTCTACTCTCTTGGAAACCATTGTGCATGCACTGCTGAGCGGCAGATGAACAACTGCGATACCTGAAGACATGGAAACACTCACACTACAACAAAAACATGTGATTAACATCCCTTTTTGCTTCATTTTTTGCGTCTAGAGACCATTTTTGGTGCTATTTGTGTCCATTTATCGAATATGGCGCAAGACTTGATGCAAAATTTTCACCAAGTTTTGCACCAAGTCTTACATCAAGTTTAGCACCAGGTATTGTAATAGGTTTTGCATCAGATTTTACACCAAGTTTAATGCCACGTTTTATGCCAAGTTTTGTGCCATCCTTTGCACCATGTTTTGCATCAAGTTTGGCACCTAATTTTGTTTCACCATCTTTTTCATCCTCTATTGCATCCACTTTTTTCACCTACACTTGCATCAACTTTTGCATCATCTCTTGCATCCTCTTTTACATCATTTTTAAAATCATTTTTTGCATCCATTTTTGCATATTTTTTGCATCCCCTTTGTTCCAAGTTTTGCATCGAGGTTTGTGTCTAGTTTTTGTATCTACTTTTTTTGCATTGACTTTTACATCTTATTTTGCATCCACATTTACATCCTCTTTTTCATCTATTATTGTGTCCACTATTGCATCCATTTTTCTTGTGCCATAATTTGCACCTAGTTTGACACCTCCCTTTGCACCCTTTTTTGTTTCTAAATTTGCATCCACGACTGCATCCTCATATACATCTAGGTTTTCATCAAATTTTACATCTATTTTTAATCTCCTTTTATATCCACTTTTGTGTCAAGATTTACATCAAGTTTTGTGTCTTGTATTGCATCTACTTTTGCATAGAATTTTGTTGCATCAACTTTTGCATCATATTTTACATCCATTGTTGCACCCATGTTTACGCCCACTTTTACATCCCTCTTTGTATCCTATTTTTCATCTTCATTTTATTCATTTTTTGTATCTATCATTACATCCACTTCTGTTGTGACACAATTTGTGCCATGTTTTGGACTTACTATTGTAACCACATTTTCTTCCAATTTTGCATCCATCTTCGCATCCTCTTATGCATAAAACATTGCATCTATTTTTGCATCCACTTTTGTATTGGGTTTTGCATCTCATTTTGTATCTTCATTTGCATGTACTTCCATTGCATCCATATTTTGCATCCAATTTTGTTTTTCATGTTGCACTCGTGTTTGCATCCACTTTTACATCCCTTATAGCATCTTGTCTTGCATCTAAGTTTGCATCTCTTTTTTTGTCTATTATTACATCCACTTTCTCATCCACTTTTTTTGTGCTATGATTTGTGCCATATCTTATGCCTATCATTGCAACCCACATTTTCTTCCACTATTGCATTCGTATTTGTATCCTCTTTTGTGTCCAAGTTTGCATCAAATATTGTTTATGTTTTTTGCATTCCATTTCGAATCTACTTTTACATCCACTTTTGATTCATCCAATTTTGCAACTAATTTTGTGTTCACTATTGCACCCATGTTTGGTCGATGTTTACGTCCCTTTTTCCATCCAATTTTTCCTCCTTTTTTTCATTCAAGTTTGTGTCTTTTTTTTTTACATTAATTGTAGTATCCACATTTGTTTCACCACAATTCATGCTAAGTTTTATGCCTACTATTGTGCCCATGTTTTCTTCCACTTTTTCATCCATGTTTGAATCCTATTTTGTGTTTAAGTTTGCATCAACTATTGCATCTATTTTTTCATCCACTTTTGTGTCAATTTTTCTGTCTTGTTCTACATCTACTTATGTTGTGTCCACTCTTCATCCAAATTTACCTTTATTTTTACCCCCAATTTTTTGTTCACTTTTGCATCCCTTTTCCAGTGCACATCATATTTTTTGCATTGATGATATTTCTTATGACATTGAAAATTATGAACAACTGATGACAATGTCAATAATTATAACGATGATGATAATGAAGATGATGATGATGACATGAATTGTAATTGTTATGATAATTAGAATGATGTAAAGATGATGAGAGTTACAATGAAAATGATGATGATGATGCTAATGACCTTGGCAATTCTTCCCAATTTTTAAATGTTGTCATGGTCAAAATCATAATAATTATCTTTGGCGGCATCTTCCAAGTCATCATCATTATCATTATTTTCATCTTGGTCATCATCAAGAACAATAATGGCATGAATGATGATTATGATGTTCATGATGAAGATGACAACAATTATGATAAAAATTATATTAGTTATGATGATGGGGATGATGACAATTATAATGACGATGATAATGGTAGTAATGATGATGATCATAGATCATCTCTAAAAAAATAAAGTTGTTATTTTTCTTGCATATATCATGTGTCCTAACAACCCTTTTCGAGCACTCGTAACATTTTTTAGGTTGATGATATTTCTTATGATGCCTATAATTATGAACAATTGATGACAATATCCATAATCATGATGATGATGATGATGATGATGATGATGATTATGAAGACATGAATGGTGATTATGATGATAATGAAATGATGAAAATAATGATGACATTGATGGTGGTGATGATGGCGATAATGAAGACGATGACCCTCTCTCTAAACTAGGGAGGTACTCATAATGAGACGAAAAGGTACTCTCAAGTTGAAATATTCATATAAGAAGGGATCTGGATTGATAAGCATCAATGATGATTTAAATCATCATAGCTAACATTGTCAAAATAGCAAGGCCTTGACTAACAAGTTTATCTCTCCATTAGATCAAAGCACAATGTTGGGATGCATAAATTTGAACACCACTGCCTCTCTAAGCACTTACCCCACCAGGATGTTCACCAAGTATGTCCTCGCATGATCATTTCCTAATCCACTATCATAATATTTGACACCAAGAAATGTCAATCCTCATGACCATTCTTATCTTGGATTAATGTACTTGACCTATGGTGATTAGTCGTAGTCAAAGTCCAAACTCTCAAAGAATATTGGTCCCATATGTTTATCCAATCCACCATTCTCCCTACTAGTGTCTTTACTAGGCTTACGATTGTTAGTCCTGGCCATAGTACATGACACCTAGATAATATCGTGTCTACCCTTACTCCCTCTCAACCAGAGAGGAGACATCCACAAGCATAAGAATTTTCAAGAATACCCATCATTTTCATAGAGAATAACATCATTAATTTGTTTTCATCACATGACACCTTTATGATTAAGCATTCATAGATTTGTGGCAAAATATTTCCTCTTTTGTCATTTGTGATGAAATAAAATCAAAAAGTGAAATCCAAAATTACTAAAGATACACTATATTGATTTATCTAAGTCTAAACTCTAAGGTTGAAGTGAAAATTCATGTAAATCTTATATCTACGAGTTGTGCCAAACTTAAGAAAACGTTATCCCCTAAGTCCTATATTTAAGAAAATGAAAAAGAAAGAAAAATAAGGGCCAATGAATGGTAACTCATGTATTCACTCCCTCTTTGGAAAATATATGAATATATACACTCCTAGTCACACTTGATCACATGTTTGTGATGGTTAAATCATGAACTCCTCTTTTCTCCTTGCATTTTCACTTCATCATTTAAGCACCTAATTGAGGATGTAGGTAATGTTTGTTGCCTAAGGCTTTCATGACTACTCTTGGTTTACTTATGTCACACTACTGTCAATTTATGTGACGGAGTGAAATACATAAGTTTGTGGAGTTATTAGAGTGGTGTATTAAGTTAGTCACCACACGCACATGTATTACATCTCACTGATCCACATGTGTGGGTTGGAGACTCATTGATTAACAACTTTAATGGAGACTACTTTATGGCTTTAATGGTAGAGCTTACAAAATATCTTGTTAAACATTGTGATTCATCCTTTCTTTTCCTTGAGACACTTGATAATGTTGAAGTCACTCCCAATAATCCATGGAGATGGGGAGTATAAATTACTTGTGCTAGAAATAGAATGGAGAAATAGAGGTTTTCCATTTGCGATATTGGAGTCATAGACATTGGATACATGGTAGTAGTCCTCAATGTCAATTAACTAAAATTGTATTGTCAAAACACTGGTAACCTTGATGTCTTGATCATTTCAAATAATAACCATTCCACGCAAGTACTTCTAAGCATCGATCACTACTACTTGGAGATTTCTCACCCATTTTATAATTATATGAGGTAGAACCTCACTTAATATTTTTTCTTCTTATATTAACATTATTGATGGGTGCTTTGTGTACCATTTTTCTTTTAGGAGTCTTTGTTTTCCTTTACTATTGAGGCCCCTCATGTTCCATGAGACTATTTGTTGAAAATAATACTGAGAGGGGGGGTGAATCAGTATTATCAGGATAATTATTCTTTTTCAAAAACAACTGATATACGCTACTTCAATTTAATAAACCTGCGTATGTACGCCATTATGCAGAAGAAAACCCGCGTATACAGAACATGCTTTTATTTTACTTAATCTTTCTGATGATGATTGTTAGTTAGTGATGCAAAATCCAATAACAGTATCCAGAGACAGTAAAACAGAGCAGAAAGACAATCAGACACACGAACACAAGATATAAGGTGGAAACCCAATGTGGGTGAAAACCACCTGCTGCAATTCGTCTCTATC
>APFE031722218.1:38342-54649 GCA_000404065.3 Pinus taeda
CATATGCTAAAGTTACGACCCTGGGAAGTTGATGTACCAACTTACCCCCAAACGGGGCCCACAGTTTGGCGTTTCATCTCCTAGGGTTAGGTTTTGGAATGTTAAGGGTTTTTCATTGTTCTCAACAATAAATAGGCCTTCGAGCCTCATTGTAACACAGTTCAGAGGCATGTAGCCATCACATCTCTTCTCAGAGATAAGCTACCATCGCCCTAGCTAGTTTATTTCCATTTCTGATTGTAAGCATATTTCAGTATTTTCCATTAATGAAATGAAGTATTATTTCCGCTGCATATTTGTGTATATGGTTATCTTTGTAATTGGTTGCGTTCCTGTTTAAATCCGGATCAGATTATCAAAGTTCACTCTTACAAAAAAGACACTAACACTTTTCTAAATAATACTGCCACCCCTACCAATCATATTGAATCTGCATATATAATTAATATCCAAGATGATGCCCTGAAGATCACCATAGGACCACACCTAGGTAAGGATGAGAACTTAATGATCTAGATTTAAACAGGAATGCAACAAAATACAGAGATAACCATATACACAAATATGCAGTGGAAATAATGCTTCATTTCATTAATGGAAAATACCGAAATATGCTTACAACCAGAAATGGAAATAAACCGGCTAGGGTGATGGTAGCTTATCTCTGAGGAGAGATGTGGCAGCTACATGCCTCTGAACTATTCCGAACTGTGTTACAATGAGGCTCAGAGGCCTATTTATTGTTGAGAAACAATGGGAAACCCTTCACATTCCAAAACATAACCCTAGAAGATGAAACACCAAATTGTGGGCCCCGTTTTGGGTAAATTGGTACATCAATTTCCCGGGGTCGTAACTTTGGCATACGATCTTCATTTGACACGTATGATTGCTCGTTAGAAAGATCTATCCGAGAACTACCACTTTGGGAAGGCCAAAATCAGTCCACAAACCCAAGTTTCCCCCAGAGTTCCCAAAAAAACGTCGTTTAGGGCCTCAAAACGGCTCTGGAAGTTCAGGACCCAAAAAAACTGCTAAAAATAGTAAATTGTGCTACAATTACGGAAACTGAAAAACTAAAAGGGACAGTTGCGGGGGTCCAAAGGGGATAGGTGGGTGGCCACCAACATCCACCTGGATCACTTAATTTTACCTCTTTATATTATCCTAAAATTCCATGATTGGACCGTACACAATTGTATGTTGGATTCTGCGGCCTCCCATAATTTAGTGCTCAAGGAGATCATGAACAAGTTGGTACTGGATATTACCCAAGATTATAAGGACTTATATTATTTTGACTCCTAGAGGGTTAGGTGTTTGAGAATGATTAAAGAACTAGTTGTGGTTCTTTCCCAAGTACTTATAAAGAGCATAATCATGGATATAGCGACGACCGATGTCCCACGAAAATATGGTATGATTCTTTCTAGGGATTAGGGAGCTAGATTAGATGGCTCCTTGCAATTAGATTTATCTTACCCCATTATTCCCATATTTTGGGGGCACCCATCACTTGCATAGATAATCCTAAGATACTTATACCATTACATCCAAGAAATACCATACGAAATCTCCAGTGTTTCCTTACAATGACAACCTACGAAATGTTTTCCTCACCATATCCAACAAAGAAAAAGCTTTGATGCACGAGAAGGAGTGTGACCCTAAAATACAAAGAGAATATAATTTTTTTTGAATAATGTTATTCGATGGTACATCCTCCAAAGCCAAGTCATGGCAGGAATTGTTTTAATCCAACAGAATCAACAAAATATAGCCTTTCCTTTTAATCTAAATTTTGAAACTACAAATAATGTCATCAAGTATGAAGCTCTCTAATTGGGGCTTTAGACAATGTGGAAGGTTAAAATTCAAGATTTAGCTATATTCGATGACTCTAAAGAAGTAATTAAACAAATATCCAATAAATATCAAACTAAGCATCCTCAAGTGAGAGATTATCGAAATTAGGTTTAGGATTTAATTGATAATTTTTTCTCAACTATTAATTTTACCATAGTCCCCAAAGAAAAAAAATGAATTAATGGATGCTTTAGCTGTGACTGCCGCAACACTCACCCCACCTACCAAATCAAAATTTAAATATTTTATTGAAATATTACATCAACCTTCAATACCTGACAATGTGAAGCATTGGCAAGTGTTTGAATATGATCAAGAAATTAAAAGGTCCATTAAACTTATGGGCATGTTTTTTGACGAGTGTATATATGATGAACCCGTCGATAGTTAGATAGATATTAATACCTCTTACTTCAGAACTAGGATAGGAAAGCACAAAATTGTTTAGTTAAAGAATAATTATATCCCTAGAGTGCTCATTCCTCTAGAAAAAAATTGACTAGAATGATGTCGCCACATATCCAACTCTTAGACCTCTCAATTTAGAAATAGAATAGGTAGGCATTTCCCATGAGGAGAAAACTAAGATAGTTAATTTTCCTTTAACTTTTCCACCTGGGATGAAAAAATACTCCATATATCTTCTCCACAAGTACTTCGATATATTTTCCAAGACCCGCAATGATTTAAAGGTATACGATCAAAGCATAATTGAGCATTGAATACTCTTGAAGGATGGTGTTAAGCATTTTAGACAAAAACTAAGGCATATTAGTCCCCTCCTATTATAGTTAATAAAAAAGGAAATTAAAATATTTTAGATGGCAAGATAATTGTTCCTTCATGATACTCCAATTAGGTTGCCAATCTGGTTCTAGTTAGAAAAGAGAACGACAAAATTAGGTAATGAGTGGAATTTAGAAATCTAAGTCATGCTTCACTTAAGGAAATTATCTGCTACCTAAGGTGGATTCTATCCTACAAAGAGTATTGGGAGTGACTTGTATCTCTATGATGGAATTTTTTATTTGTGTATAATGAGATTGCAGTACATAGAGAAGATATATTTAAAATTGCTTTCACTACCCCTTGGGAAAATTTCATGTACCAAAAAATTTCATTTTGGATTATGAATGTCAAGTTTACTTTTCAAAGGGCTATGGATATTTCCTTTGAAAACGAGAAGGATAATTTCATTGTTGTCTACTTAGATGAAATGACTATTTTCTCTGAGATTGACAAATTACATCTAAAACATTTAGAAATTGTATTTCAAAATCGTAGAAGATACGGTTTGTGCTTGAATCCCGAAAAAATCATTTTTTGCTACAAATGAAGGTAACTTACTTGGTCATATCATGTCACAACATGGGGTTAGGATCATCTTTGAGAGGTTCCAAGCCATTTAGGCAATTCCTCTTCCTTGAACTAAAAAATAAGTCCAAGCTTTCTTGGGTAAAACCATTTTCCTTCACAAATTCATTGGAAATTTTGCAAAGGTAGTCAAACATAGAACTAATATGAAAAAGAAAGGGAAGGAAATGAAATTCAATGAGGAAGCTCAAATTTCTTTTGATAAGATTAAACAAGCCATTATGCAGGTCCCAATTTTGGCTAGCCCAGATTATACCAAAATTTTCATCATTTTCCATTTCTCTTATGAACATAGAATAGTTTCCTTTATTTAAAAATAAACACATAAAAATAAAAATAAAAATAAACATATAAATAAATAAATATAGTCAAATATATATTTTATTAATATTTATATATTATATATTATATATTTTTATAATTCGAGAGCAGAGAAGAGAGAGAGAAGAGAGAGATATAGATTAGATAGATAGAGCGAGGAGGAGAGAGAGAGAAGAGAGGAGAGAGAAGATGAGAGAGAGAACAAATATTTCCCTGTTTTATATGACTATTATAGCCATTATAATTTTCTGTGTATACTTTTGTAATTTGATACTGAGATGACCACAATCTCAAAAAGTACACAAACCCCATACTTGGTCCACTAGGAAATCTTGAAACCATTCTACATTATTAAATCCTCATCGTGTACTTATTTACACACACACACACACACACATATATCTATATGTATGTATGTATACGTTATTATATGTATATGTATATATATACATATGCATACATATATATATATATATATATTATATATATATATATATATCTATCTATCTATCTATTTCTATCTATCAATATAATATATATATATATATATATATATTATATATATATATTTATATATATATTATATATATTATCATATATAATTAAATTATATATATCTTATAAGAGAGAGGAGAGAGAATAAATACAAATTTGTTTTATATGACTACTATAACCATCATAATTTTTGTCTATATTTTTGTAATTTGATACTGAGATGACAACAATCTCAAAAAGTACACAAACCCCCTACATGGTCCACTAAGAAATCTTGAATCCATTCTACATTATTAAATCCCCATTGTGTACCTCTTTCTTTTTAAATATATTAATTTGGACTTGTAAATGAATTTCTCTTCCCCCTTCACTAGTTAATTGATGCCACCATATTGTGTCTCATATCTTTACCTATCCCTTTTGGAGTGGGGTATTCTTTTATATCCATCGGGGCCATGGATTCTCCCTCGTAGCGGAGCGATGTGAGTGGTATTGGTCTTTCCCTATCCATTACCTAGGCACTCCCTTTTATTTTGATCTCTCTCATGGGGTATGATAGCAACCCCATTGGGGCTATGGATGCCTATTGGTAGTGGAATTAGGGATACCCAGTTTGTTATCTTGCCATCTCACCCAATATAAAGGTGAAATATAGCTACTAAATTATGAAGCAAGGTAAAAAGCCAAATCTTTAAGCAAGGCATAATCAGGGCTCATTTACACAAGGCCAAAAAAGGGGGACAAGAGAACTATACTAAAGCACATTGAATGACTCTGTCAAGGTACTCAAATGGCTCTCTATAAGTGAAGTGACAAGGAACATTAAATGTCATGTAAAAGGGTGTTTTAAAGGGACTTTTGCCCCTCTTTGTTTATAGTCCATAAATCTAAATCATGGAGTGTGGTAGTTGCTATAGGATACTATAATTTTAAGAACAATATTGGTCCCTGGAGTGATAATAGCACCATTAAAATATCAAAATATTGCAATTTCATATCAACTCCTGTGCTTAATTACAAAATTTTACATACACTTATCCTTTATATATATAAATATTATATATATATATAATATATATATTATATATATATATATAATATATGATCCAAATGGAAAATGGCATCAACCCATGGTACTCATCCACCCATATTATTCATCGATCCATGGAATTTAGCCATGGTATTGGAAATGGCATCCACCCATGGTATTGTAAGTGACATCCACCCATGATATTCATTCACCCATGGTATTGTGACATCCACCCATGGCATTCATTCACCCATGGAATTGGCCCATGGTATTATGAAATCCACCCATGGTATTCATTCACCCATGGAATTGACTCGTGGTATTGTAACTGAGAAATACTATAAGTAACAAGTCACATTTTGTAAAAGGACAGATTGTCCGCCAGAATGTAGCCTTTACAGTTATTATCGATTTTAATAAAAAGTTTCTTTGTGGTTTTGTTTATTGGGAATTCTACTCTTTTTCTTCTGGCAATTTCAAGTTTTCGGATCTTGGGGGCCTTTCCCCCAAGATCCATTGGAATTTTTCAGATCTTGGGGGTCTCTACCCCAAGATCCATTTCAATCTTTTAGATTTTGGGGGCCTCCTTCCAAGATCCAGATCAGTGGTATCAGAGAAGGTTATGATTCCATGGGAATGAGGGTTTGATGCATATTTCAGTTTCAAATTTTGCAGCAATATTCAACAAACTTCAGGCATGTGCTACAACCTCCACAGAGCACTTTTCTTGGGTCAAGCAGGAAGATTTTTTTTTTTCTTTTTAGCAAGAATTTTTTTGGGCGACGAATTTGCAAATCAGATATGAAACGTTTGGTACAAAATTTACAAAAAAAATACCATATCTGGATTCCTCTCGAAAAATCACCCAATTTCAAAAAAAAATGGGTCGTAACGAAGTTTAGATGTGGGAGATATTGCTGATTTAAAATCAGCTATTTTATCTGAATTTTTATGACGGCGGAACTGTTGCAGCACGAATCTGAGATCTCAGAGTGTCCAGATAAGAATTTCCAACTCATGGGAAGATGCAAAATGATCATTCTGCTTCTAATAAGAGGTTATAATAAATATTTTGAGTTATATTGGCTGAGTTATGTCCATTTTAATTATGGAGCAACATTCGGAGTGGGTTCCCATTGGAGACATGCCCTTCCACCCCACTTTAGTAGGCACCTACTTCACATTCATCAATTTCAACATAGCAGCATTTGGCTTGGGTTATTTGGAGATGTGCCCTCCCACCCCAGGCTATGTAGGCACCTGCTACTTCATCAACAACCAACATCATGGTTATGGGTCAACAACATGAAATCCTTGTCATCGAAGTCCATTTGCTAGGCCGCACACTGTCAGAATCACAGTTGGTCACAAGCATTACAAGGTATCTCTATCCTCGGATCTTCGTTTATCAGGGTCTTGGGTTAGCCACATAAAACCCTTATCTTTAGTGGTTCTTCATATTCAACAAAGGCTTCATAGGAGTGAACTTTACGCAATGGGGACCATTGCTTCTTAAGGACGAAGGAATGATCCGAATGGAAAATGGCATCAACCCATGGTACTCATCCACCCATATTATTCATCGACCCATGGAATTTACCCATGGTATTGTAAATGGCATCCACCCATGGTATTGTAAGTGAAATCCACCGATGATATTCATTCACCCATGGTATTGGCCCATGGTATTGTGACATCCACCCATGGTATTCATTCACCCATCGAATTGGCCCATGGTATTATGAAATCCACCCATGGTATTCATTCACCCATGGAATTGACTCGTGGTATTGTAACTAAGAAATACTATAAGTAACAAGTCACATTTTGTAAAAGAACAGATTGTCTGCCACAATGTAGCCTTTACAGTTATTATCGATTTTAACAAAAAGTTTCTTTGTGGTTTTGTTTATTAGGAATTCTACTCTTTTTCTTCTGGCAATTTCAAGTTTTCATATCTTGGGGGCCTTTCCCCTAAGATCCATTGCAATTTTTTAGATGTTGGGGGTCTCTACCCTAAGATCCATTTCAATCTTTTAGATTTTGGGGGCCTCCTTCAAAGATCTGGATCAATATATATATATATATATAATATAATAAATCAAATGATAAGTAAAATTGCGTTTTGAAACATATAATTATCATACAATGCAATCAATTATATAACATTTTAAAAGCATAATTGTATGAGAGATAAAGAATTTACATATATCCATGTTTCTTAGACCAAATAATAATCACAAGATAACTTTTGAATCCCATAAAATCCATTATGTTCGATGTATAAAGAGAGCCTAAAACCCTAGAAAACATCCTTATAATTCAAATATTATTTTTAATTACAATATACCTACAATTATATAAGATTAAAGTAACAAGAGACTTACCAATCCATTTTCCATTACATCTATCTAAAGAGTTATGGGTCCCAAAACTGTAAACGTTATACTAATCGTTTCCATCTCGAGCTTCTTAGTCCAATAATGCAATCACACCCTATAGTAAATTATTATCCCACTGAGGGACCATTTCCTATGCCTTCGCTTGTGCTCGCCTTAATGACCGTCATGTAAATTCCTAGCAAGAACACCATCTTCTCCTCAATTCTAGTCAGTGGAACCTCGACAACTTCCATAATGCCCAACAACCTATCCAATTTCATGTGTAGAGTTTCATGTCTATTAGTCTCATCTCTTGAAGAATGTCCCATAGTGTCAAGTTTGGAAGAAGAATTAGCACCCAAGATATTATGTTCTTTAGGGGATCCATGTAAAATGAAAAGTAATTTTCTCATAATAGCCTTTAACAACCTTTGTCTTTTCCATCATCTATGTTATACCATTTTTATTATCTTTTTGCATTGATTTTTGTATCCTAACTAGTACGAAAATTTTTGCCCCATGGAAAATGTTCCTATATGATAGTTACATGTTTTCATTTACTTCATGACTCCATGGCCCAGTGGAGAAGGTGAATGACCTCGTTGTTACCATTCTGTAGAGGAATGGTATCCCTAGTTGGAGCTAGTTATTATAGCCCTATGTATCACTTTCTATTATATAGTCTTTAATCCATATTTGGGGATAGGTCTCATATATTTTTCCTTCCATATACCAAAGGAAACAATTTTACACATTAATTAATAAAATTATAAGCCAAAACTTATAAGAGGTAATTACGGAGTGGTCAATGATTTTAACCAATGGCTTACATTCTTCCATTGAGCATTTAATTAAAACTTATTTAACAAATTAGTATGCACCTGATGAATTATATCATGATCTCAGTCGATGGAGATTTATCTGTTTGTTTTAAATCTATTGACAAGATGTGCATCCAGGCACCAGTATGCTTACCATTTAAACAACTCATTGATTCCCGATGAATCAGAGCTGCTAGATCCCTTTACATCCTATGGCTCTCATTCTCATTGTGGAGGGGAGGGGGGAGGGGGTAGCACATGCATTAATGTTCATTTCCCTTCTAATAGGATCTGACCACCCAACATCTATGTAATCAATGCTTCATAAAAGCCATGGGTTCGAAGATTCAATTAAGATAACCCACTCGCCGGCACGATGGATGGGGCAGTGTGTTGATTTTTTATCATAATTAATCCCATTTAATTAGGTTATGATGGGTGTGGGGTGTACATTAAATACAGAATTTTGAATTAAATACCCCCTTCCACTAACATTCAAGCTCATTTCTTCTTGCACAATTTGGTTTTCCCTGCATGTCACTTCGTAGCCTTTCTACCATAGCAACGGTCATTGCTACGCAAAGATTGAAATTTAGTTCGACCCATTGCCCGTTTATTACCAGAAAGTTCCCACTGGCTACCCAGTTATTTTAGCTTGCATTTTAAAGTTAGTTTAGTATGAAAAATGTTAATATGTTCAAATAACTCTTGAAAGTGTTCTGTATCAACGAATTAGTAGTGGATAGATATAACTAAACCCATCTTACTAACGTTTTAACCTTAAAACAAACTCTTAATCTCTCCTCTCATAAAATATAAGATAATGATTATCTTAACCAATTTGGTGTTTTAGCTACTACCCTACCTCTTAATCATTTTGACTCGGACTCTATTATACTCTTAGCTAAATAATTCAAGTTGAAATCTCAAACTATTGTCTCGCTAGGAAATAATTAGTTTTCTTGGAGATTAATGAAGTTGTTCTTTCTAAAATGTTGAACCTAGCCATCTTGCGCATTGGTATTAGAGATAAAGGACTCAACCAATATTTTATAACTTGGGTGAATGAATATGAACCCTAATTCTTAAAAAACCTACTTAAAAACCCTAGCCGGGAATAGAAATTAGAATTTCCCTTATCCACTAGTTCACTGAAACCCTTAGCCAGACCCTAACCTCACCTTTTTCCATCATATTTTGTCTCGTAAATGACTTAAAAATGGATGAAACCATATTTTTGGCTATTTTGTTCATAACTTCCAACCCTAACAAGATTGTGATCAATTTCATAAGTATTTGGCTAGAGCTATTGTTATTGACCTTACCATTTTTTATCCATTTAAGGATGTTTTGTGATTTCATTTATTTAGAACATCTAATCATGTTCAATTATCTTATCTATTTCTTGCCTACCAAGTTGTTACATACCATTAAAGACAAAGATAAAAGGGAAAGAAACATCTATCAACAGATACATCCCATATGTCAAGGTCATGTCCCTTATGGTTACCACTAGTACATTAACAATTTTTCCTTTTATTTGAGAATCAAATTACTTTGGAAATACCCAAATAGAATATCTCAAGACCAAAGGAGGATTTTGAGGTTGAACGAAGAGAACAATATTGGGATTTCGTTCTTTTACTGTGATTATTATGTGATTAGGATGTATGGATTTGAAAAGGAACCTTACTACTTTCCTAAATTCATTACTCCCTTAGTATTTTGTTACAAATATTTAAGGTAGTTAATGATTGTGAACCAAATTCATTTTGTTTCATAAAATAAAAAGGCACTGTAATCCCCATGGAATAACTTCTCGTTTGACAAAACAAGAATGTATTTTTCCCTATATTCATGAGACTAGGAAAGAAGTTGAAATTTTTTAATGCTTTGTCTCTACCCCCAAATTGTCAGATCGAAGTGTTTATGTAGGTGAATATGGAACAACATCAAATAGGAGCAGAAGGAAATGGGAAGGGAGATCAAGCTCTTATACCTATATCTGCTCAAACTTCCAATGTTGAATCTTGTCAACCTTTAACAATGACATTTTCCCCTGCTATGAAAAGTATGTTTGACTTGTTTTAGCTAGAAGGATTAGAACACATTATTAAAATGAGAGAAGGTGCAAACATCGATATCGAAGATTTTGAAGAGTTAGTAAAGCAGTTAACTAAAGAAACACAACAAACTATCAAAGAAGATCGACCCAAATATTGAGGAGGGATAGCCTAAGATGTCAGGCACAACTTTATTAAAGGAAGGTCAATAGACACTCTAGGAAATGAGTTAATATTACTAACTCAACGGGCCCAGGAGGTTGAAATAATGACATCAGATGAGATGGCTCCCACCATTGTGCCGGGTTTTATTTAATTTACCAATTTTAAAAGCAATACCTTCAATATGATTGTGCACAAAACTTAAATTGATGAGAACCAACAATTAGTTAGTTCTAGGGTTTCCCGCATGGCCATTAATTTGTTCGAGTTATCCAAATTTGATATGTTGAACTGGCTCAAGAAAATGGGTGAGATCGAGGCTAGGTAGTTACTTAAATCTACTACTAGTAACAGGAAAATGTAGGTCATGCTTAAAAATGTCTTGAAAAAACTCTACATTGCATGAGTCACCTTCAAAACTAGGGTTAATTGGACAAAGGAGATTTAAGATAGAATATTAAAATAATTCTGGAAATCCAAAGTTTTCAAGTGCTTTGAGAAATTATTATAAGACAAAGAAAAAGAAATAAGAGTTTTTAAGGTAGTCGCCAAAATCTCGAACCATGATGCTAATGTCTTCATACAAACATTTGAAAAGTGAGAGGAAATTGAAATTAAATTGCAAGCAATGCAAGACACCCTTGAAGAAAATGATAAAGAGCTCGGAGAACAACAAACCCAAATGAAAAATTTAAGGGATGAATTTGGAGTGAAAGAGAAGCAATATCTAAGTACCATCAGGGAATATAAGGAGGATATTAACAAAGCTCTCACCACCCCCAAGACATCAAATGTATAAAGCTTAAACTTCTTCTAGTTGAAACCTTTGCAGCTATACTAGGAGTTGATTGATCTAAGGCTTGATAAAGAACAAACTTAAAAAGGGGGAGTTATATAGGCACAACATAAAAATGAAATGATCAAGAAAATAAGAAACACCCTAAAGGATAAGAAAAGCAAAATAATGTCCTTGTAGTAGGTTATTAAGGTACCATCTACTAGGAGACATGTATTCATTCAAGCCAAGCAAGAATTATGAAGGTAAATCAATAGAAATATTTCGAAAGTTTGTTCTTATGTTATGATTTTGATAGATTTTGAAAAGGTGATAGTAAAGAATGTCAATCTAGAACCCAAAAATATATCTTATGTTCTTGAGGAGAGATTTAAAGATATGAACCATCTCATAGATGTTAGTAATAATCTGTTGACATTATGATGCATGTGTTGTACTTGATGGCAACCCACTCATAGAAGAACATCTCACCTATACGTAATCAGATGAATCTATAAGAAAAGAGATCAGACATGACAGTGCAAAGGAATCAGATGAAGAGTCTTTAGTATGACAAGTTAGCTTTGCCATCAAGTCCAAAGGGGGAGATTGTTGGCATTATGAGACAAGTGTTGTCCTTGATGGCAACTCATATTGGTGACAGATCTCAGTGCAATAGGCCAGTAGCAAAAATTGATGATCAACCTCTCAGAATGGAAGAAAATAAGAGGATCATAGGTACACAGTTCAAAAGGTGCGGACCCGTAGGTTAGCCTAACAAGAAGTGCGGTCATGTCCACAGGTTGTCCGAACAGAAGGTGCGGACCCTAGTGCACACACTTCCATGCAGAGAAAATCGCACGCACGTGGGAATCATAGGGTGATCCATGGTATCTAGTCCATGGTATGGTGATCCTATGGTTTTGGTCCATGGTTTTGCATCTAAAGTATTGATCCCAAGTATTGGGTTCATGGTATTATGTTATTATGGTTTTGGACCATGGTATTGTGAAAAGCTTTCATATAAAAAGGAAAGGAGATCAATTGGAATGGAGTAATTTTGGGTTGAAAATATTAAGGTGAGCTAGATCTGAAATACTTGTGATCGGTTGGTGAGAGATTGCTAGATCTGAATGATAGATAGATGTCAGTGATAGCTAGATCTGAATATCTTCATGCCACATGATCGGATCTATAGATCTGATAGTCTGGGGTATGCTTGAAGACTGAAAAACTATCTATACCCAGAGGACCGCAGGTGCGACGTGGTGCAGGTGTGGATACCCGCAGAGAAGAAGTGTGCGCAAATTCGTATGTAGTCGCAGGACCGTAGGTGCAACACAGTGAAGACACGGATACCCGCGGAACGGAATAAAGACGCAGTGCAGATACCCGCAGGGAAGAAGTGTGCACAGGTGCAGATACCCACAGAGCAACAGAAGGCGTAACTGCGGATACCCACAGATGTCCAGTGGTGAAGTTGTGGACCCTGCTTGAAATTTGCTTTAACTACCATTTGATTATTATGCAGGGTTCTGGGTGCATAATTGATGTCTGGTTACTAATATTGAGTTCTGAAAACAGCATAATTATGGTTGAATGGATGAAGCTCTTAATGACTTATCTTTGTGTGATCTGATGTACTAGATCTAGTTGATATCTCACATATTATCTTGATGTTTGGGTGATTCAAAGATTGATTGATTAAGTGCTTCAATGAGGTTAATGTGTCCAGTATGAAAATTGGATGAAACGTGGCCTTTTAGATTATGTGTTGTGCTTCAGGTGTATCTAGTATGAAAATTAATGAAACGTGGTACCCGAAGAAGAGAAGATTGTAGGCCGGCAACTACGTACTAGTATCTTAGGTAATACAAGAGAAAAGGGGGTGGTAGCTCCCTTCTAGTAGCAGTTGAAATCTTTGGAGCATTGTAGCAGGTAGCATCCTGCGAACTAGTAAATGGATCGGCTAGTACAAGAACTATGGGGGTTGTAGCTCTCTGCAGGTAGAAGCCTGCGTACTGGTATAAGACTGCACCAGTACAGAAATATTGTAAAAGGATTTTCTTATTAAGAAGAAGATTGAAATGACTTGCAGCAGGTGGTTTTCACCCCATTGGGTTTCCACCTTATATCATGGTGTTCATGTGTGTGACTTATGTGTGATGATCTATTCTATTTTACTGCATCTGTTTACTGTTAATATGGTTGATAATGTTATAATGCACTCATCAAGGATCATCTAACTGAATCATAAGAAGTTGTGGAAGTAGCATATATGAATCTGAGTATGGAAATGAAAAAGTTTTATTGATGTGATAATACTGATTCACCCAACCCCCTCGCAGTATTATTTCCAACAATTGGTATCAGAGCAGGTCCTTTGGTAGAAGCTTGATTGCTTGAAGGAGATCCGTGGAACAATGGGAAAGAAGCTTAAGAAGAAAGCATCGAAGAAGAAGAAGACATCTCAGAAGAACTATGACAGTGGAAGAATCGATTGGGGATTAGGCATAAGAAGCTCTTCAGATTCAGAATTAGATTTAGAATCAGTTCAGAATGGAGATGAACTATCAGGTATGAATTTTGCTATCTTCTCATGTTCCAGCTATCTTTCCATATGGAAGAGATGAAAGTGATAGCAAACCAACTGAACTTGCTCTTATGGGTGAACAAGAAAGATATCAAATAGAGGCATAATTTAAAAGGCTGACAGACAAAATTAGAGATCAACAAGATCTATTGAACAAAAGGGAATCTGACTCCAAAGAAGAAGCTACCAAACTGAGAGCCAATCTAGAGTTATTCAAGGCCAAATATCTAAAGTTGTTAAAAGACCAACAAGAGGAAGAAAGCAAGATAAGAAAGTTTTTCAAGGACAAAAATCAAAAGTTGCATGATGAAGTCACATCTCTAAGAAAAGAAGTAATGAAAAGAACAAAACAATCAAGAATCTCAGAGATAGATCCAGTGATTATGAAAGTCTTGAAGCTACGACCCTCTCACTAAAGGAAGAACTTGAAGAAGCCAAGAAGCAGAATAAAGATCTACTCCAAGCTATTGAAAAACAAGAAAACGAAGTCATTAGTTTAAAAGCATAGCTGGAATGTACCTCCAAAGTTCGTCAAATGCTGCAGGATGTGAATGAAGAACAAGAAAAGGAGATTCCCAATCTAAGACGTCAGTTGGAAGAAGAAAGAAATGCTGAAGAGAACGTGAAGAAGAAGTATCTTGAAAAGGAAGAGCAACATCAAGTTGTGGTAAATATTCTAATAAATAAATTAGAAGAAAAGGATAAGCTCTTACGATTTCAAGATAGTACTAAAATCTTGGATGATATTATTAGTAGTCAAAGATCTCCTACGATCAAAACTGGTCTTGGTTTTCATGAATTTGTTGAAAGTGAATCTAGTTCACGAGGTAAGACAAAGAACTCTAATGCAAAATGTGAAATGCTCAACAAGGAGATAAAAGGTCAATCTCATCATCAAACAAGGAAAGAAATTCCTCAAAGAAAATCTTTTACTCCTCCTATGAATAATGTTGAATGTTATGTATGTCATAATCTTGGGCATGTTGCAGCCAGATGTAGAAGAAGAAGGTTTCAGAACCATCGTGCAGAAAGATCATCTCATTCAAGGTACTTTAATGGATATTGCCTTACTTGCAATATGTTTGGTCATAGAGCTTTTGATTGCTATAGAAGAAATATGAAGCATATAAGATGTTACACATGTAACAAGCTTGGACATATAGCTAAGGAATGTAGGAACAAAGTATGGGTGTCATACGAAAAGGAGAAAACATCATCATCACACTTGAAGATGTGGAAGAAGAAAGAAACACAGTCAGAAAGAAGCGGCTCGGCACAACATACAGACATAACACAATCAGAGGGAGCTGAATGTGTACAACTTTAGTGTCCTAAATCTCATACGCAAGTTTCATAAAGTGAAGTCGCGTATATACGCGAGTTAGACTCTGCAAAGTCGCGTATATGTCAGTCTGGGGAAAAGCAGTGGGGACAAGCTCAGAAAAAGGGTCTGATATGATTCAGTCTATTATTTTCTCTATCGGATGTGTGGAAATGTCTTGATACTTGTAAGATGTCTAGGAGTGTTTTGATCCTAACTTGATGATGATGATGTCTTGATGCTTATTTCTAATATATGCAGTAAACAAGATGGCACAAGTTTAGGGGGAGCATATGCTTTTAATGCATTGTTGGCATTATGGTTAATAATCCTTGGTGATGATGCTTATATGGATAAATGACTCATCTTACTATGATATGGTTATGAGTTGTTCATAGTTGATATTTAGTTCAAATTTGTGGTTGATTCTCTAATGGGTCTTACATGGTGATCTTCATAAGGATAAGAAGAAGTACATAGCTTGAATTCACTTGATGATTAGTCTCTCATATGATGTTGTCGCCATATGCATAAAGATCATATATTACAGTTATGACGCAGGATTCCTATTGTTCTTGGCACATATATGGATGAGGATTGTTGGCTGGATACATGGATGATTATTCAAAGTTGCATTGTTGGAGATATGATGATGATGAGTTCTTACCTATATGATGATAGGTTGTTTTGTACATATGCTGATTGCTGCAGATATTCCTAATTGATGATACTTGGTTTATGCAGATCTGGATGACTATGGTGCTTCTCGCATATAATAGAATGATTCAATATTATATGCAAAAGGATGAGTTGATACGGACATACTTTGATGATTCATACACTAACACAAGTTGCTGGTGACAGATGCTATGGAGCAGATCATACAGTGTCGTTGCTGATGTTTATCATGATCTTATTTAAGTGTTTGGTCTCTGTTATGAATGTCATGTATATCATTCAAAAAGGTCATATCAAGACTCATGATGTAATAGTGTGTCTCTATCTATTATAGTCATTTGATGAAATATTTCAATCATATCAAGGTCATGCAACGACATATCTTGGTTTCCCCACTATGACTGGGATGAATGATGTTATTCTCTTA
>APFE031722224.1:13885-34884 GCA_000404065.3 Pinus taeda
TCTCTCACACTTGTTAACAGTTTACATCATTGATTGGTAATCAAGTGGTTTCTACCATGTTCGACTTCAACACATTCATTCACATGGATAGAATCGTACTATTTCAGGAAATAGAAATGAAGACCCTGGATCTAGTTTCCACCATCCAGGCTACGAGGAATTTTGTATTCATTATACAGTAGACAATTATAAACAGATGGCTGCGTCCATACTGTGTCTACATGAGTCTATAATTATGATGTACTACAAAATCATTCCTATATCAGAGCAGAAGTTAGTTTTAAAGTCATTTGATCTGAGAATGGGAATGCCTACCTCAGCGATGATATAATCTTATACATGTATTTTGTGTTGAAAATTGCAGGTTCTGACTGGGCTCTCCACAAGATAATCCTTGAAATGATAAAGTACTTCACCCTTCCTAGATGATATAAAACCCTAATCTATTACAGGCTTCGCACTTTAGGGGGCAATCTGTTACACTAAAATTTGTCACCATGAATATTTGCAGTTAGTATGGCTCCATCAACAGTCATACTATCCTCCTTGGCAAGCCTCATACCTCTGCTCTCCATGTCAAACTTCAAGAAAGAGAGAAAGTCTTTAAAAAGCTATTTATCTCTGGGTACGCAGTTTCTCTCAACCTTACCTGCGTGTACGCATCCCAAGTTCACAATACCTGCATACTTGTATGCTTTGTATGTAAAGGGGTGGGTGCGTACTCCTGTAAAGGTCAAAAGGTGCGAGTTTCATCTTCAAAAAGTTACTTGTGGTCATTTCTAGAGCATTCTAGAAGCTTGTTTGACGTGTATTGAGCACCTCCAGATGGTTCATGTATCCCTATGAAAGAGGAACTTATCCCATCAAGAGGGGAGATACCCCATCCAAAGAGGGGCTTATCCCATTGATGGTGGACCTGATTAACTTCCTCTAGAACACTATAAATACAGGCATTGGGCCAGAAGGGGGGAGGTTGAAAGCTGAATATTCCAAAGGGTAGATGCTGCTAGAATTAGGACTTCTTGTAGAAGCTTGTGAGGAGAGATTCCCATCCTTTCTTGTTTCATTTGGAAGTGGGTGAGCTTATCAAAGTAAAGGAAAACTCTTGCTGGACCCTGGGAGGGACCTGTACAACACCAAGGCTCAGGTTGTAATGGTTTCTTTTGTTTCCTATTAATACAAATAAGTCCATTCTTCTCAACAATTTGTTATTAATGAGTTGTTTCATATACTCCTTGGTCTGTATGTTAAATATGTTTTATTTTACGAGATATTCAGGTGCTATTTAATCATTTGATTGTTAGTGAATGCAGGTTTCGTAGAGAAGGAGGAGCTCATCCGGATCGATGAGGCTGGACTACTACAACAACGTTGGACTACAGGTAGGATCTAAACACTTGATTTCTTGTATGGTAAATGCATATTTAGAGAAGGATTGTTCTTAATCGTCTTGTTTGTCACTAGAAAGCCTTAAGCTTCTAGGAAGGTTGGTTTTGTCCGCAAGATTAACTCTTTCCGCATGACACATCTATAGTACCTTATGCCCAGTTTTGCGATCTGTGAAGTGTCCTCCATAAGGCTCATCATTACAGGCCTTCAGGATGCTGTATATTTCATCTTCACGAATGCATCTGCATATGCACATATTAGACCCTGTATGAAAAATGTATCAACCAATCCAACAAAATCGGGCACTTCACTGCACAATCAATTTCCTTTCCCTCGTTGTCAAGTGTCTGGGCATCTTTCCTACCACTAGATAGTTTACTACATCTGCATACGACGACGCTTTAACTGTTATGGAAAATAAATGTTTATTTGGAAACTAATCATCTGCTACCAGTGGATCATTAATCTTTGGAACTTGAGACAAAAAATCTGCCACTGGGTTTTTCCTCCCTAAACAGTCTTTAATGGTAATATCAAACCTCTGCAAAAGTAACAACCAACGAGTCACTTGTCCATTTGTAATTGGTTTGTTAGCTAAATATCTAATGGCAAAATGATTAGTATACAGAAAAACTTTATAGCTAGTTATATAATGTATAAATTTATTTATAGCATAAACAATAGCTAAAAATTCCTTTTCTGTTATTGTATAATTAAGTTCAGCAGCAGTAAGATTTTTGTTGATATAGTAAAAAGCATAAGGATTTCTATCCTCCTCTTGGCCAAGGACAATGCCTATTGCTACACCTTACGTGTCCATAGAGATATGAAATGTTCGCTCCCAGTTGGGTCCATGCAATGCTAGTGTGGTCGAAACTAATTTCTTCAAATCCGTAAAAGCGGTGTCACATTTATTAGACCATTTAAATTCAACATTTCCCATTAAAGCATACAAAGGCACAACAATTTGTGAAAAAATCTTTATGAACTTGCGATAGTTACTTGCATATATGAGGAAGCTACATGCCTCCATTTGAGTATAGGGTGTAGTTGGTAGGAGAATTACCTCTATCTTTGTTGAATTTACCTGTATCCCAGCCACAAAAATGTAGTGTCATGGGATTACGCCTTCTACCATCATCATGTGACACTTTGCATTACTTAAACATAGCTTGGTTGATTCGAATTGGATCCTTGAAAAATTATCAGAGTTCTATGATTGTTTCAAATTATGACAAACTTAAAAAATCTTGTAAAAAATGAGCTATCAGGAAATAACCTCTGAATAATGGTAATTTCCAACAAGCATGGAGCAACGAGGACCTTCGGTAAAAGCGCATTGACCCTTGGCCCATGGGGATTATGCATGGCGCAAAAATGGCAGATGGGAGATTCAAACCCAGAAACAAAGGTTGTTTCTCATGCGTGATTAGCGGCATCACAAGACAAAACCCGTCGAAAAGGAAAGGCCCTGAGTGCATGATCTCAAGGGAAACTAGGAAACCATGGGAAAAGCACTAAAATTAAAGGCGGGTCCCGCACTCCAAAACCGATGGAATATCGGAGGCATTTTGGGCGATAAGCGGGTTTGTCAGAGGACCAAGAAATTCCATACAACGAATGACGTGTGTCTGGCAGATGAGAGAGAAAATTGCTCTCATCGCAAGCTAATGGTCAAGCAAGTCACCTATGCGATAAAAGTTATGAGCATAGGATCTGGAGGCCCCAGATCAAATAGTGGAGATTGCACCCAATGGGAGACTAGATTTGGTGGAAGAATAAGCTGAGGCATATAAAGGTTTGAAGTCCTAAATGACCACTGATATGGTGGATGAATCATTTCGTAGAATAACCAAAGTAATGAACCATTTATGGAAGAGGTGCTGCTCAGTTCATGAAGGGACAAGTGGCCACCTCTCTGTGAAACATTACATAGTGGCAATGACGCAGAAGCAAGGAATTCCAAGAAGACAGAGGCAAGTGATCTGAAGGGTCGGAAGAGGAAGTGAACAGTCAAGGGGCGGATTAGCTTTAAGCCACGAACAGACAGAGGAGATAGGAGAGACAGAATAGAGAGCGAAGCAAGAAGCAGAGAACAGAGAAGTTGAGCTGACCTATAGAGCTAAGGCAGCATCGAGTAGACAGAATTGAGAAGGCTTGAGAGGTTCAAGCAATCCCTGTGAGGATATCTATCATAAATTGAGTACCAAATTGGAATCATCCCATTAAGACCAGTTGAGGTCGAGACTTGGTAAGGGGAGTTTGTGTACTCCAGTGGCTTGGGGAATCCAAGTACCACCCTACTAAACATCATCTGTTGCAGGAGACTCAAATTGAGCTCCTCATTGTAAAAAATCTACTCAATGACACAATAAAAAAAAGGCCACCACTAAAATTTGGACCAGGAGAGGTAGCCTCGGAGAATTGGGTGAACTCCTTATTAAATTGTTGTGTTTTTCATTTGCTTGTTGTGTTTCTCTTACTATTTTCTAGTGTCTATTTATTTCACAATCTTATCAATCCATTTCCTAAGATAATATAGACACACACACACCAACACATGAGTCTGTAATACCTACATTAATTTGCTGAGATCATTCATAAGTGATTTCAGATCAAGTGGTATCATAGCTCTAGGCTGTTAAGGTTAGACAAGCTTGTGTTGGATTTAGTTGTTGAATGTTAACTAGATCAAAGCTCAAATTAGGATAAGGAGAGTTAGTCGAAACTAATCCTGAAATTGGAAGAGTCTATCCTTAGAAGACAATGTCGGAGGAAGGTTTTGTGGGGCCAGACCCTCAATTTATAGATAGTTTCCTAGCCATAAGGTCCATAGTAGAAGAACTTTATAAGGACATTAGGAAATATAAAGATGAAGATTCATGAGGCTCCAAACAAGATAAAGGAGAAGAAGGTTCTCTCCTCCATGACCACTCAAAAGGAAAAGGGAAAGAAGAAAGCTCTCTCACACCTCCTAATAGCCCTAAACATAAAAAAAACATCTTTTATTAAACTGGATGTTAAATTTGACTTACCAATATATGATGGAGAGTTGAATGCAGAAAAGTTGGACAATTGGATTAGACAAATTGATGTTTATTGCAGAGTGCGGAGTATTGATTCAGACAAGAGCAAGATTCAGCTGGCCAGCCTACACCTTGGAGGCACTGTCTTGGTTTGGTGGGAAGGCAGGACCCAAGCTGACATCTAGAGACATGGTAAGACTATTTCTATCTGGAATGAATTTGTTTCTGCAATAAAAAAAAATTCTACCCATTGGCCTACATGCAGCAAGCCATGATGAGCTAGAAAACTCTTCGACAACTGAAAGGGAAAAGTGTACAAGGTTACACCCAAAAATTTAGGAAGAGAGCATTGATTCTAGGAATCTCATTAGACTCACCTAAGACTCTGTTGAAGTACATCGGTGCTATACTCAGCTACATGAGGCACACTATCCTCATGTTTAATGCCACTAGTCTAGTATAAATGAAGTATCTGTTCAAGCTACGCATCTAGAAGCTAGAGGAAAGAATGGAAACCTAGAAGTTGGGGGATCATCCCAACTGACTGCAAGAAAGAATAAGGAGAAAAGAAAACATAAATGGAAAGCAAGGAAGGCCAACACTGCACACAAAAGCAAGTCTTCATGCACTCACTATAAGAAGGATGGGCATGATGATGAGCATTATTGGATTCTGCATCTGAAGCTGAGACGTAAGAAGTTTGAGGGAAAGAAGAATAAGATTTCTGCAATTATTTAGAAAGATTTGGGTTTAGACTCAGGAGATGAAACAACCATTGCAGCCACAGGTATAAAAGGTAAGAATTATGAAGCATCTACTAGTAATTCTGTACAATCTACTATTGATGAAGAAAATGAGAGAAAAAGACATGAGATTTTCCATATTCAAGTTATTTCCAAACATCAAAAGATTGATACTTTGTTTGATAGTGGCTCACAAGTAAATTTAATTTCTGAAGCAATTGTAAAGAAGTTGGGATTATTGAATACACCTCACAAGAAACCATACCCATTAGGATGGGTAAATGATAAAGCGCAACTACAAGTGACTAGACAATGCAAACTCAAGTTTTCTTTTGGGTCAGCATTTGTAGATGAGGTTGAGTTAAACATAATTCCTTTGGATATATGTGGAATTGTTTTAGGAAGTCCTTACTTTTATGATAGAAAGGTTTTTTCTATAGACCTGAGAACAACTATCTACTTGTTAAACATGGAATCGAATACTTTGTAAGAGTTCATAAGCTCAAAAATAATTATACCCTCTTAAACTTGGGGCAGATGAAACGAATGATAAATTCATGCAAACAATTTTTACTGATGGTTGTAAAGGAAAATAAACCTGATAAAACCAGTGTATTTGAGCATTGTGATGCTGAACAACAAGCTGCTTTAGAAAAAGTTGTTTCAGAGTATGATATCTTGTTTCAAGAACCTAAAGGTCTACCACCCAAAAAGGAAATAGTGCATGAAATTAATTTTCAGCAAGATGCTCCATTGCCTAACATTGGGATGTACAGGTTGTCCGCTTTAGAGAATGCAGAAATCAAGAAGCAAGTGCAGGAGTTACTCGAGAAAGGGTTCATCAGACCTAGCGCATCACCATGTGGATCTCCAATTGTTTTGGAGATAAAGAAAGATGGCTCGTGGAGAATTTTCATTGATTACTAAGCACTAAATAAGATAATAATCAAAAATTGTTATGCCCTACCTCGCATAGATGATCTATTGGATCAATTGAAAGAAGTTGTTTATATTTCCAAGTTAGACTTGCATAGTTGATATCATCAAGTCAGAGTTGCAGAACAAGATGCATGGAAGACTGCTTTCAAAACAAAGCAAGGATTGTATGAGTGGTTGATTATGCCTTTTGGCTTAACTAATGCTCCTACTACTTTCATGAGAATAATTAATTATGTACTCAGACCTTTTCTTGATGATCTTGTTATTGTATATCTGAATGACATTCTAATATTTAGAAAAACATGGGAAGAACATTTAAAGCATGTTAAGCAGACACTAGATGTTTTGAAAAGAGAAAAAATTTATGTTAAACTCTCAAAATGTGAATTTGGAAAAACATCTGTGAATTATTTGGGACATATAGTAGGGGGTGGTGAATTGAAGATAGATCCCTCTAAGGTGGCAACCATTTTGAACTGGCCTAAACCCAAATCTGCTACAGAAGTCAGGAGCTTCTTAGGAGCAACACAATATTGGAGAAAGTTCATTTTTAACTTTTACTTGATTGCAACTCCCTTACATGTTTTAACATGATTGAACAAGGTGTTTCAGTCGGGAGGCAAACAGTAGAAAGCCTTCGACACCTTGAAAGAAAAGATTAGTACAACACCAGTACTAGCACTGCCTGATCTTCAAAGACTGTTTGAGATCCAAACAGATGCCAATGACATGCCATGGAAGTAGTTTTGACATAGCACGATAGACCCATATGTTATCATTCTAAAACATTTAATTCTACAGCAGTTAACTATCCCACATAAGATAAAGAATTGTATGCACTAGTACCGAGTGTGAAAAAGTGGAAACATTACTTAATGGGCAAAGAGACAGTAATACATATTGATCATCAACCACCTCAATATCTACACTCCCAAACTAAGTTGCAGCAATCAAGACACTATATATGGATGGGTTTTCTACAACAGTTTCATTTATTCATTAGATATAAAAAGGACATACACAATAAGGTTGTAGATATGTTATCTAGACCCATTATAAATGCATCTACTATACTAAAGCAAAATTCTATGTTACATAAGAGCTACATTGAACAATATGCTCAAGATATAGACTTTAAAGATATATATGTAGCAAACGAGTAGAAGAATTAGATTATTATGTTAAGGACCGACTCCTATATCATTGTGAGAAGCTATGCATTCCACAAAATGAAAGAGTAAAGATAATTCAAGAAGCACACACTTCTCTAATATCAAGTCACTTTTGGGTAAGTAAAACAGTTGCACAACTACAAATATTTTGCTATTGGCCAAAAATGAACGAGATAATTTCTAGATATGTAAGAGGGTGTACTATGTGTGCTAAAAGCAAGCCCAACAATAGAAAAGTAGACTTGTACACTCCATTACTAGTTCCTTCTCATCCTTGGGAGAGTGTTTCCATGGAATTTGTTGGAGGACTACCTAAATCTATGGAAGGTCATGATTATATGTATGTTGTTGTCGATAGGTTCAGCAAAATGTGTGTTTTGATACCTTGTAACAACTGAACAAACTGCAAAATTGTTCTTTCAACATGTATGGGTTCATTTTGGATTACCTGCTTCCATTATATCTGATTGAGAGACCCGATTTTTTGGAAAGTTTTGGTCAAGTTTGTGGGAACTAATGGACACCAAATTGAAGAATAGAACAGATTTCCATCAACAAATTGATGGCTAGACAGAAGTAGTCAACAGGACAGTGATCTAGTTACTTAGGGGATATCGCAGTAATCATCCTAAGCTTTGGGATGAACATTTGTGTTATGTGTAGCATGCTTACAACTAAGCCAAACATTCTTCTACACAGAGATCTCCTTTTGAGACCTATTTTGGTTTCACACCAAGGTTGCCCTTGGATTTTGTCTTTGGTAAGGACATAACAGTTGAGGGACACAATGATGTGGACAAGGCAACTAGGTTCATTGAACAAACCCAAGAGATTCACCAGGCAGTATAGGAATAACTGGGAAAGAGCCAAGCCAAATACAAGGGAAGGCATGACAACCATGAAATGGAGCATAGTTTCCAAGTTGGTGATCAAGTCTAGCTATATATCAGTAAGGACAAGATGCAAGGGCAAGCTAAAAATCTAAAACCTATTAGGTATGGACCTTTCAAGATACTTGAGAAGATTGGTGAGAATGCTTTTCACCTTGACCTACCAGCTTACATGCACATCTACTCAGTCATAAATGTAGATATCTTGAGATTATTTGAACCTTCACTAATTGAGGATCCCGAAGAGTAGAGTCAATTGCCTTCTATTGATCACCTGCTACCTGAATATCTTAATGAATTGCAGGAAGACACAATTCTAGATAGGAAGGTGAGATCGACACGCAGGGGAGATGTTGAGTACCTCAGAATTGGACTCAAGGGTTGAAAGTTGAGCAATGTAAAATGGATAGAGATTGGACAAGTGAGAAAGTTGTATCCTCACTTAGTTGATGCTTGAAAACCAACTTTTGGTGGTCCAAAAGCTTCCTCAGTGGGAAGGCCGTGATCAAAATTGGATCTTTGAAAAATTATCAGAGTTCTATGACTGTTTCAAATTATGACAGACTTCAAAAATCTTGTAGACAATGAGCTATCAGGATATAACCTTTGAATAATGGTAACTTGCAACAAGCATGAAGCAATGAGGACCTTTGGTCAAAGCGCGTTGACCGCTGGCCCATGGGGACTATGCATGGCACAAAAATGGCAATTGGGAGGCTCAAACCTATAAATGGAGGTTGTTTCTAAATCACGCATCACAGGAAGAAACCCCTCGAAAAGGAAAGGCCCTGAGTGCATGGTCACAAGGGAAACCAGGAAACCGTGGGAAAAGTGCTAAAATGACAAGTGGGTCCCGTGCTCCAAAACTGGTGGAATATTGGAGGCATTTTGGGCAGTAAGCTGGTTTGTTAGAGGACCGAGCGATTCCATACAATGAATGATGTGTGTCCGGTGGATGAGAGAGAAAACTGCTCTCATTGCGGGCTAACAGTCGAGCAAGTCACCCGTGCGATAAAAGTGATGACCGTAGGATCTGGAGGCCCCAGATCAAACAATGAAGATTGGACCCAATGGGAGACTGGATTTGGCGAAAGAATAAGCTGAGGCTTATAAAGGTTTGAGTCTAATTTGATCGCTAAGCTGGAATATGAATCATTTCATGGAATAATCGAAGTAACAAACCATTCGAGGAAGAGCTGGCGCTCAGTTCATGAAGGGACAAGTGGCCACCTCTCTGTGAAATGTTACACAGTGGCATTGACACAGAAGTAGGGAATTCCAAGCGAACAGAGGCAGGTGATCCAAAGGGCCAGAAGAGGAAGTGAATAGTCAAGGGACAGATTGGCCTTAAGCCACGAACAGACAGAGGAGACAAGAGAGACAGAATAGAGAGCAAAGCAAGAAGCAGAGAACAAAGAAGTCGAGCTGACCTGCAGAGCTAAGGCAACATTGAGCAGACAAAACCAAGAAGGCTTGAGAGGTTCAAGCAATCCCTGTGAGGATATCTGTCGTAAACTGAGTACCAAATTGGACTCATCCCATTAAGACCAGTTGAGGTCGAGACTTGGTAAGGGGGAGTTTGTGTACTCCAGTGGCTTGGGGAATCCAAGTACCACCCTACTAAGCATCGTCTATTGTAGGAGACTCAAATTGAGCTCCTCATTGTAAGAACTCTACTAAAAGACACAATAAAAAAAGGCCACCACTAAAATCTGGACTAGGAGATGTAGCCCAGGAGGACTGCGTGAACTCCTTCTTAAATTGTTGTGTTTTACATTTGCTTGTTGTGTTTCTCTTACTGTTTCCTAGTGTCTGTTTATTTCTCAACCATATTGATTCATTGCTTAAGATAATATAGAAACACACACCAGCACATGAGTCTATAATACCTTCATTAATTTACTGAGATCATTCATAAGTGATTTCAGATCACTGGTGGTGATGCATCGTTTCAAAACCTTCTCTAATGTTTGTAGCACTTAGTCAAAGTCGTCCCCATACGGGGTGAAGTCATCCATGTAAACTTCAATTCCCTCGTTTATTAGATCAGAAAAAATACTAAGTATGGCCCTCTAAAATGTAGTTGGGGCATTGCATAAACCAAACAGTAACACTTTGTAAGCAAATGTACCCCATGGGCAGGTAAAAGTGGTTTTTTTCTTGGTCCTTAGGGGTGATTTAGATATGATTATAGCTGCTAAAGCCATCAAGAAAGCAAAAGAACTGTTTTTCTGCCAGTGTATCAAGGACTTGATCAATAAATGGAAGAGGGAAGTGATCTTTCTGGGTGGCTCTATTCAATTCCCTATAATCCACACAGATGTGCCACTTTATGTTTTTTTTGGGAACAACTACCAGCAAAGACAACCACTTACTATCTCGAATGGGATAAATAAAATTCATGTCCAACAAATTCTGTAGTTCTTCTTTTAGAATATCTTTGAGATGTGGATTTAGTCTTCATTGAGGGTGCCAAATAGGATGAGCATCCTTTTCAGTGTAGATATGATGCGTACATAATTGTAGGTCTATGCCATTCATGTCTGGATAGTCCCAAGAAAAATCCCCTTTATATCTTTGTAGAACTTGAATGAGATTTTGTTGTTGGTCACTGTCCAGACTATCATTGATATTTAAAATCTTGCCTGATTCAATTTCAGCAGGCTTACTGTTATGAACGGTAATTTTCTGGATATGTTGATCATCAATATCTTTCAAAGGGTTTTTTGAGGGTTCATTGTCAAGAATTTCTTTATCATTTGACATTTTACATTATTCATAGTGGTTGGATGATTAATAAAGTTATTGATTACATCATCTTTAGTCTGGTTTTTGAACTCAAGCGCCTCTGCTACTGTAAGTGGTGAGCGAATACTTTATTCTAGGTATGTGGGTGGTTGTTTATGTATTTTCATAATTGGCGGACTTGGTTTGGCAAGAGGATATAAAACGGGATTATTTACGGTGTCTCCCTTAGCAATGGTCATGCCACCTGTATGACAACCTATATAAGCATCGATTATTTCCAACCAAAGTCAACCCAAAATTAAAGGGTGCCCATCTAATCAAATTTTTGGGTTGATAACCAGAAAATCCCCTGGGTGCTCCCATGAATCAATGGAAACCGTAATTTCCTATGAAGTTCCCTCTGGTTTTACCACCAAATGATCAACGAGTTCTAGTAGGGCAGTGGTTGGTTCGAGAGATGTGATACCGAGTGTCTCACAATTTTCCACAGTTAAGATGTTAATGGTTGTGCTCAAGTCAACTAGTGTGTTCAGAAAGGAGCAGCCATATGTTTTGACTGTAACTATGGGATTCCCTAGGTCTTCATATTTTATCATTGTTTCCCCAATAAAAAGTAAATGAGACAAGGTTCCTATGACATGGATAGTTGGTGAAGCTTTTATTTTCCTCACAAGATTTTTCACACAGTTATTTAATCATTTTAGTAAAAACAGGAAAATCTTGGATGGCGTGGAGGAGAGGAATTTTAATGCATAGATTTTTAAATTCCCCTAAGAGATCAAAGTTTGGATAAACAATTGGTTCATGTAGTGTTAATATTTTAGGGAACGGGGGAGAAGTAATTAGGAGTTTTTCAGGATCTTTTTGTTCGACTATGTCTTCTCCTTGTTTTATTTTTGTGTCAGTCATAGTCGAAGGTGTAGTTACAGGTGATGTTTATAACTCATTTGGTGGTTGGTTTTTGTCTTCCTCAGGAGTGATAATGCATCCTGACCTCAACCTAAGTTCACTACATTCTTTTTGTTCAGTCTCAAGGTCTGAATTTTCAAGAATTTGTATGAGCTGAATCGGTTTGTTATTAGGGTTTATATTTGGTTGAGCTAGTAGTTGGGGATGTAGAAGGGGCTGAAGATTTTGCTGTAATGGATATGGGGCTGATAATGTAGGTTGAGGTTGAGGACTTGTCCCCATAGGTGAATTGGTTATCCCTAGAGGTCACTGCCAATTTGGAGACCCGTTTGAATCTTTTGAAGTAGAGGCAAGCCACTAGGATGGGTATGGATTATTTTGCCAAAAAGGAGTAGGAAAAGGAGAATTCGGCCAACCATTACCTGGAAAGGATTGAGTTGGCCAAGTTAACATAGGAAATAGTTGGGAATTCCCAGTCAAGAAAGGTGATTGACCTTGCCACGCTGTTCCGGGATTTTGCTGTTGATTAAATGGAAAACAAGGAAAGAACTGAGATGGATCTTATGACATACCTGTGTGTCAGACTTGCCACTATCTATGGTAGTTCATTAATTACATTACTTTTGGCTCTTCTTCTGCTTCTTTAAAAACTACTTTCATACTTGGAAGTGTTGGACACTACTCAGTGGCATGGTCCTTGGTGCAAATAGTGCATGTTTGGACCATGTCCAATGGACACTCTTGTTGATTGTGCTTCTTCTAGAATCGTGGGCAAAAAACAGCGAAATTCTATTATACTAAGGCTTTTTTTTGTTTGGCCTATAGGAAATCTAACTGCCTAGTCAGTGTGCCTAAGATGTCTATCTTGAATTCCTCTAGGAGGTTACCAATTTCTAATCTTTTCACGGCTCCATTGGGTGGTTTACTACCTCTATTCATAGAATCTTGGCTTCTTGACCCAATGCGTGTGATACCTCGCGAACACTTGATACATAATCAAATAATTTTAGCATAATCCTCTTGAGAAATGTCTCCCTTCCCCATCAAATTTAAGGCTCCTATCCATTCTTCTTTCATTCCTTTTGTTTAGATGGCTTTCACGACTACTTTTTGTAATGTGGAGTGAGGAAATATAGGCAAATTGTATTGAAACCATTTGACATATTCCTCTAGAGTTTCATTATCCTTCGTAGACATTTTAAAGATTTCATCTTTTAATTCCCTAGTCCTACAGTAGTCTTGATATTTCATGAGAAAAGAAGTTTCCATGTCTTCCTAAGAGTTAAAAGTGCATTCGCCCAAACCCATAAACCATCGCAAAGCTTCTCCTTTAAGGGTAGAAGGGAACAACTTCAATTTTTGAGGATTGGTGGTATAATCATATCCTCTACACAGTATGTCAAACTTGAATAAGAAGGCATCCATATCCTCTATGGTCATCCCATGAAAGGTTGGGATGTTTTGTAAAGGAATAGCTTTCATCTAGGCATTGGCTACTAGGTCGACTATGGGATATTCCAATGTCGAGGTTTGACCTTGAGGTGGTTGATTCGCCCTTTGGTCAAAAATGTGCCAATATCCTTCAGGGACTTCAAGGGATGCTATCTGAGTAAGTGGATTATTTTCAATCCATGGTGGTTTTACAACATTACTTAGATCTATGATCATAGGTGATCTTAGTTCAAACAATTGTGGCTCTGCCTCAGCAGCTCCATTGGTTTCTCCCTCTCCTTCTCTTAAATTTCATGATCTTCCCTCTTATGAAGAATCAGAATGTAGATTTTTGCTAACCTAAAATCTCTGTTCGGATCCTTTGGTTTGATTATGAATCTCAATGTAAGCTGCAGATGGTGAGCCTACTACCTGAGGGATTATGGTATGGATTTTTCTAGATATAGTCTGGGGTCCTTCTGATGCCTGAGTTTCTACTTTTCTTATGATTTCATCTATAAAAGTTGATCTTCCAAGGTTCACCGATCCGTGGGTTTTGTGTATTTGGGTGGGGGGTTCTCATCTTTTTCTACCTTTTTATTCTTAGTCATTCATAAAAACCCATACTCCTATTTAACCTCTATGCATTTGTTGAAAAATAGGATGTTGAGCAAGTGCTTTACTTATTGGTTACATAGTTTCTTACCTCCCATTTTTAATACCCAATTCTTTCACAGCAAGAAAACTAAAAAGAAATCACTTTGAAACACTCTCCCCGACAGTGGCACCAAAATGTTGGTGCACTAAGATGACTATTAAAAGAAACCTTAATAGCTACATTAATTATCAAACTAGGGTAAGCCTATTTATTTCAAGATTGTTCATCATTGTCTATGCAAGTGAATTTAGAGGCTAATTTAGAATGAAATTATTTTGAATCATTGCAATAATTAATATCTAATTCTTGAAGTTCAATCCAAAATAGATATGAAGGCAAACCTTAAAGCATTTTCATATCTATTTTAATCTATTGTGTGGAAAATTGAATCTGAATGCAAGTATGCTAAAGGGATCACTCTTAGCAGATCTGCTAACTAGTATCGAAAATAATTCATTCAACAAGAAGGAAAAATACAACAAATAAACAACACGCAACTATTCAAGATTTTAACCTTAAGCAATCAACTATGAACTCAAGATGTCTGATAACACTTCCTCAGAAGGAACACCAATCAAATACTTAAAATAACATGATAAATTCATTAAATACTATCACATAGATGTCAACATAGCAAGAACTAGAATCTACGTTGAATAGAAGAGGTAAATACTAAAGATAAATACTCACAACAATCAGAATAATTCTAATTTCATGAAATAACAGGAATAAACAATTTCAAGAGTAAAAAGAAATAAGTATGGCACAAACAAAGAAGTAAATCCCCTAGCGACCAGACCAAGAGTCTCCAGAAGTCACTGCCAAAAGACACTCATAATGCGATTACAAGTAAAACACGACCTTTCTCATTAAATTCAAAAATAAAGATACAGGATCACCGTGGTAAGAATACTCTATGTTGAAATTGAAAGTTACAATCTCCCAATTCCTAGCTAGCCTATTCTATTTCACTTGTTGGCTTTATATAATCTATGAGAGACAAACGAATAGGAGCGAATCCTCGGGATCAAGAGATCCTGAGGATTTTGCAATCAACAACCAGATTTTATTACAAAATAAACTCGATTACCCTATTCTTCCGCTAGTCTTCAATAGCGAGACATTGTCCTTCTTCTTTTCTTGGTCAATGTTGTTCCATTGTTTGAACAATAACTATTCAATTCATATTCCTACATGTAAAAAATAATGAAATTTAGCTTTCTTGCCCAAAATTAAACAATTCGTTAATGATTGATATTATCTAACTTTTACAATCGTTTCTTCTAAACTATTTTAGAAAATGAAGATAATCATATGAAAATGAAAGATTAATTAAGCTAATATGAGGATAAAACATACCTTTTTTATGGCCCAACACCGAGTGCTAGTTTTGGAAATGAATTTTGTAAATAAGCTAAACCGGGAAGAGTAGAACACTTTTAAGTCAAAACAGAAGGATGTAGAAGAAGTAGAGAGAAAGGTATTCTTACAAATATATCTATTCAAAAATTGCTTTGTTTTCAGTAGATTTCTCACACTAATAGTGATGAAAGGAATCAAGGGAACTCTAAGGTTTTATGGATTTATACATTAGTGTTTCCATGTATGTAGAGATATTTTATTGTTTCACAATATTGACTAGATATTGTAACACTTATTGTATTCATTGCTGCATAGTTTGAGATGTTATTGTTGCACAGTTGAGTTGGAAAAAATGGTATTTCATAGCAATAAATATTCTGTAATGTGTTAGTTTTGTTGGATCTTGAAATTTCTGATAGCAAGTGTGTCCATGTGTAGTGAAAATAACAACCGTAATCCATACCATATAATAACACTAACTAGGTTAATGGTAGCTACATTGTTTTGTTCCTCAACATTAGGATAAGACGTTAGTGATCCTAATTTATTTTTATATTAGTTCCATTACTAACATGTTCTGTGGATGCTCGAATGGATGAAATGTCAATTAGTTAGAATATTTCTTAAGAAATTTTGGGGTAGTTGAAACATACGCGATTTCGGGTATGCACAAATCAATATCAATCATAAAGCATAACTATCTATATATCATAAATTTTCTTTAGAGTTAATGAGGTAGACACGAATGTTCTATATGATATCACAACTCCCATATAAATTAGGATGAATATTTTGCTAAAAAATGTTGATACAACTAAAGATTAAGGTATCATAGAATCCATAAGTTATTTATGTTGATAAAAAAGAACAATGTGCACCACATTGCACTATCTATATGAACATCACTGGTATTACTGCAAAATATATTTTTATTCACAGTAAGGAAATGATATTTAAATGGACATGAATTCATAAGAAAAAAGGAAGGACATATAATATGTCTCCATAGAACCAAAGGTGGTAATGGAACTAATGATCTTGTTATGATTAAGAACAAAGTAGTGGGTAATGGGTTACAAACAAAACTTTCACCTTGGTTTATTATTGGAACTTTAACATATAAGCTAATAAATAGTGAAAGCATATGAGCTACATGTATGGCCTTGATTAGGTAATTGTTTATTGTGATGTTTCCTTGGTCTGGTGTATGAAATTTTCATTAGGGGTCCTGAACATTAAATGGGAGTTTGTTCCATAGCTATTCATGTTTGTAGTTACTCTCAAGAACATCCTTTTCCTACGCCTGAGGTTGATAATTTTTCTGAAATAGTGAATAAGTTAATGAGCTGAAGCATTGTATCCATTAACTATTTGGAATTTGATTTCTCAAAGAGTGCATCATGCAAAGGGTGAGGAGAATTTATTTGATCTATACTCAAGGATGTAACTTTCTAAATTCAAGAAGGTTTTACTAACTATTTTTACACATTAATTATGCATTTGTCAAGGATATATTCTATTAAAGTCCATGTTGTTTTGACATGCATTTGTCAAGGAACTATTCTATTAAAGGCCATGTTGTTTTGATATGCATTTGGAGTTGTTCAATTTAGTAATTTCAAAGTAGATACGTTTGACTACAAATACCTAAAAGTACTTGACATGGTACTTGGAGTTTTAAGATATTAATAGTTAATAATCTATAATATATGTTGTTTAAAATCAACGTGAGATTGAAAGTTAGTATATCTCTTGAAGTTCTCCTTATCCATTTAAATCAAGCGAAATAAGATTATGGATTATGAAGTGCATATTAAAGAGAGGTAGGTGCTTATTGTGTTTAAAATACATCTTACAAGTTAGGCATGTCGTATAACCCTAACTAGCCATCCATATTCTCTCTTACATCTAATGGTTGCATGCATGGAATTCACTATTATTGTGTTTGTAACTAACATACAATATGATGATTCATCAAATTGTATTTATTTTTCATATCATGTTTGGGCCATTGCTACATTAACTAGTAAAGATAATTCTATCCATAGTTACCAAACTAAACATCATGAGAAGGAATATATTTTTTTTCTATGGGTGTCAAGCAATCCACATGAGTTACATTTGGGGATGAAACCCCAGGAAGGGAAGAAAGGACTTTTAGAAATAATCTTTGGGACAACAATACTTGTTTGTTCTCTAGACTTCTCAATATGAGCATCTCTTAAAGGAGTGATAATTAGAGATTGGGGTTTTATTGAATTTACGAAATATTTTGAACTTGAGATTCTTTTTTTTTAGAGTGTTCTAATGACATTTTCTCACGTTGTGCCTCACTCTGGGTTGAACGAATTGAAAATTTTCCAATGGGGTTTTCTCATACAAATCCCATTCAATTTTCTCATTTTTTTTCCCACTTATTGGCATCACCTTGGATAAAGTTTGTATTTGTCCTGCATAGACAACTTGTGTTTGTGTGCATGGCACAACAACCTTCCTATCTGGCTAGAATTATCAATCCTTTCTCATTTTGTTGGGCATCATCTACATTGTTTAAGAATTATTATTAATTTTTGAACTCTTTAGGGGTTTTGAACACTTCATTTTTTGGTACATGGTGATCAAGTTTCTTCATTATTGGTTTTTGGTGATAAAGGTGACATTGAGTGTCTATTGGAATGCTATATGAACCAAGCAGAGTGATTTATTATTATGTTTGATAGTCTTCAACCTTAATATAATCATCCTATATTTACAATCTAAGCAGTTAATGTGTGATCTACAAACAATTAAAACTTTTCATTATTTGTATCACTAAATAGTATATATTAATTGAGATCCTTGTGAATTAATTAGTCATTATACATATTATATACATGTGGATTGAGCCTTCAATTTTTAACTTGTATTTTCCTTTTATGATATATTTTAAAGTGTTTGATATATGTTCTCCTCTTAATTTGATATTTTTATTATGTTCTATATAATTTCAAATCTGATCGTTTCTAAAGATTATATACTAGTTATTTCTAATTTATTCGAATTATTTATTTCTAGAGAATATAGTCTAATGGTTCAGGGGATTATTGTAGGACTTGTCCAAGCTAAATATAGATATTGCAAAAGTGATTTATTTGAGTGGACATGCTTTGGAGACATGTATGCAATGTGAGAATGCTCTTCCCATTAAACCATGGAAGCTTGAACCAAATGATACAACACTCTTAGAACTTATACCTTTCCTTGAGTGTAATTTGACTTATTTTTTAATCAAATAACTCTCTCTCTCTCTCTCTCTCTCTCTCTCTCTCTCTCTCTCTCTCTCGATATAGGTATAATATTTTTCTTAAATATTATATATTTGAGGTCTCTCTCTCTCTCCACCCTCTCCCTCCCCTCCCCCTCCTCCTCTCCTCTCCCCCATCCTCCCTCCCTCCCTCCCCTGCCTTCTTTCTATTTTCTTCTCACCCTCTCTCTCTCTCTCTCTCATCTCTCTCTCTCTTCTCTCTCTCTCTCTCTCGTCTTCTCTCCCATCCCTCCCTCGCCTGCCTCCTCTCTCTTCTTTCTCCCTCCCTCTCTCCTCTCCTCTCCCCTCTCCGTCCCTCTCCCCCGACTCCTCTCTCTCTCTCGTCTCCTCTTTCTCTCTCTTCTCCCTCCTCCCCTGTCATACTCGCTCTAGATATATATAGATATTTCTCCTTATAAATTGATCTCTCTCTCTCCTCTCTCTCCACTCCTCTCTCTCCTCTCTCTCTCGCCTCCACTCCTCCCTCTCTCTCCCTCCTCCCTCTCTCTCTCCCTCTCTCCCTCCACCCCTCCCCCTCTCTCTCTCCCTCCCCCCTCCCCCCCACCTCTCTCTCTCCTAGATATATATAGATTTTTTTTCTTAAATTTTATATTTGACGTATTTTGTTTACCACATTATGTGTATACCTGAGAAATTTCTGAAGTTTTCCAAGTTCAAAATATAGGAAACATAGTGTGTCTCTCTCAAGAATTTTTTAGGTTCTTTAAAATGCAAATGTGGCATGCCATCACCCACACGACCTAACGAAGTTTCTAGCATCTTATCAATGTGAAGATGTCATAACATAATTTTTTAAACGTACCAAGGAGCATAAAAGGTATGATCTTGCCTTTCAAATGTTACTGCTAAGTTAGAATGGTTGTTAATCTTTATACATAATTACAAGCTAGTATGTTGACATCTTAAAAATAAATCTAGCTGTGATAATAATTTATCCTTGTACTATTTATTGTAAAACACCACAAACATTGGATAGCTTAGCCTTGTATATTATTGAACTTTTTCATATGTGTGATTCAGGAAAAAAAAAAGTAATAGCTTCCTTCCAAAAGAAAGATTATGTGAAGCACCTTTTTATGGTCTAATGTTAATGTCCTCCATAGAAAAAGTTATAAGGTGGCTTTTGTGGTGAAGGAAACCAATTAAAAAAAAAATCATTTAATCAATTGGAATATTGTTTGAGCCCTTAGGGATCAAACACCCCACTCTGGTTAACAATGTTAGGACCCAAGCTATTGTAGAGCCCCATTTTTGGGGAAAAATGAATGGTGGAAAAAGGATATAGTTAAAAAACATCTGGAAGGGGAATGAATTTGCAACCTATATCACCACTCCCTTTTGTCACGAAGTGGATTTCTGACTTGGAAGCTTCTTTCTGCAACCCCACTTCTCCTCCAGAGTAAGTTAACTTGGATCCCTGGTAATGGGAGAAAATTAGTATCTGGATAGATAGAATGATGGAAAAGAACCTTTCCATCATTTTCAGTCTATTCTCCCTCTCAAAACTTGGTTGGATGAGCACCATAAATTTAAACTCTACAATATTTCTTCTTGGTCTCAGTGGTCTATGTTGATTTCTAAATTTGATATTTTATTTTAATTCCTACTAATTTTTATAATCTAGAAAACATTTATGTAATTACGAAATATAAAATTTATAAAATAGAAGAAAAATATAGGAAATCAGTCACATATGGAGAAAATTCTACTCCAACTGATCTTTACATTTATTTGTCAAAACCATGAGGGTTTCCTATATGGGAAAACAACTCACTAATAAAATTACAAGCTATAACATATGTTCTGAAATAAACTGGGCACTTGTATGGCCTATACAATCCTTAGAAAATTCCTAGACCAAACCCCCAACCAACAATGTTATTGCATGAACCTGTATGACCCCTTCTGTGAGATGATCTTCAACTTGTGTGTGTTGTATGACTGGATCTGGGACATGTGTGAGGTTTCAACTCCTCCAAATTGACCTCCTCCTTCCCCAGGTGTCATGGCCTTGCAAAAGACATTAGATGACTACACCGGGGTAACTTGCTATAGAAAATATCTCTCATTAGATTTTCTCTCTTGGCCTTGAGTATCACACTCACTCAAACAATCAGTCTCTCGAAATTGTATATTTCTACTTTTGTTAGGCTTGCTTCTATATTCCTCATTGAGTTCAATCCCTAACCCTAACCTCCAAATTGATGAATGGCTAGGATTAAATCCTAACTCACATGAGATTAAAAAAATTCATTAATGTAATGAAAATTACATCTCCTTAGTTTTTCTAGCTCAATAGCCAAAATTAAATAATTAAATTAATGTGTTTTTCCCAAGTTAGACTTAAGAAAATCATAAAAATAACTTCATCAATAAATTGAGAAAGTTTTCTAAGGAGGCTTTGGATGATTCTTGCATGCCTCACAAC
>APFE031722228.1:0-33426 GCA_000404065.3 Pinus taeda
TTTTATTTACCAAAGACATGTTAATCTATGTGACAAAATTTTGAACAACTTAAAAATTCTGATGAGTGATTCTTATAAACAAGGAGGTTAAATTATATTGAGATGAATAGTGGGAGTCATTATGATTTTATTCTGGGTCTTGCCCAAAGTAGTCCATAGTTGTTACTAGTTCACCGAATTGTAAATAATAATAATAATAATAATAATAACTACGTTGTAAGGCATTCTCTCTGGAAAAGACTGCCCAAATGCCACCTTGTACCACTTTACACTTCAAAAGACAAGACTGCCCAGATGCCACTTTGCACCACTTTGCACCTTAGAAGACTACCCAGATACCACTTTGCACCTCAGATTTAATGTTAGAGGATTGAACAATAATCAACTATCAGATTAATAATAAGTTAATAGTTGTTAAAAATAATTTCAAATTAATAATTAGTTAATAGTTAACAATTCACAAACTCATTTCAACCATTTTCCTGGTTTATCTTCGTATTAAGAGATGTTTTAGCAGCACTGAGATAAAAGAAGATATTTCACATGCATGGTATGAAAGCTCAAGAAGGCAAGTTGTCATGCTTTTAGATGCTTTTCTTTTCACGAAACCCTCCTGTAGTTCCATTTGTACATGACAATATTCATCTGCAATTACGGGATTGGCTGACTATCAGAAAATGTCTTTCACCGTCAATAAGTATCACATAGAATATAGTTACTTTATTTTGTATGTGTGTTCTTTTTCTCGAAGATCATTGATAACTTTTTGCAGCATGAAGGAATTTTATGTCGTTTTGGGCAGCATGTACCTTTTGGGGTCTTTTGGGGAATTTTATGAGAGAAGTCAGATAAGTTTCTAGAGATTTTTTTTATATCCTCCAACCTTCATATTATGGTGTTGTGATCCAGGTGTATCGAGTCTGAAAATTTATGAAACGTGGTCCCTAGAGGAAGAGTGAAGGTTGGAGCCTTCAGGAGGCCGATGCCTACATACTGGTAAACATATCAGCCAGTACAAGAGCCAGGGGCTTGGAGATCCCTTCCAGTAGCAGCTAGAAAATGAGAGAGGGTTATAGCCTTTTGTAGGCTAGTGCCTACGTACTAGTAAATATATCGGCTAGTACAAGAGCGAGGGGGTTGTAGCTCCCTTCTAGTAGTAGTTGAAGAATGAGAGAAGGTTGTAGCCTTCTACAGGTGGGTGCCTGCATACTAGTATGAGTCTATGCCAGTACAAGATTGTAAATAGGTTTTTCTTATATTAAAAGGAAGACAACACCAGGTGGTTTTTGTCTCTCATTGGATTTCCACCTTATATCTTGGTGTTCATGTGTGTGATGATCTATTATATTTTTACTAGACCTGGTTACTGTTTATATGGTTAATCAAGTTCTAATGCACTGATTATAGATCAGCATATGATGAATTAACTGAATCATAAGTTTGTTGGATATACGCTATGAACATTTGCTACTCTTATTTCCTTTTTCGCTACAGCTCTCGAAGACAAAAGTGAAATTGAAAAATGAGAATTTTCAAATTTATTACTTTCTATTTCCTTTCCCATATATGTTATTTGTATTCATACATCCTATGTCCACACATCACAAACCTACCGCCAAATAAAAAATCCCTGGGACAAACTAAGAACCATGGGTTTTCATAAGTACTTCATGGAATTTCATGGAACTCACATAACTTATTGAGCCCTATTTTTTGTTTTAGTTTTTTTTTTTTAATATGAGTTTAGATCACTTATATAATTATAAAGTTAAAGTTTTTATGATTCATAATAAGTTTATAAAAACAGATTTTGGCCATAATCTTATCAAAATTTATTTGTCCATGCGTTTTGAACCAGCAAGTGTGGTTCATTGTCAGGACAAAATGAGGAACCAGATCATAGCAAAATATTAAATAGAGAAACTCCTCATTCAAATGGCTAGAAAGAAGCAACTAATTTGGACCACAGGAAACGACTACAATTCACTGAACTACAACTAAATTTGACTAGATCAAGGGTATGGAAAGTTTACTAATAAATTGATTAGTAAATTTGTTATATTTAATTATTTTGATTAAATTTCATATGTATACCGTTAATAATTATTAAAAAAATCTTTTCAATTTCAAACTAAATAAATTATATGTGAAAACTTTTGTTATGGGATTGAGAATTATTGATTAAATAATTAGTTAGTTGAATTTAATTGATATGCATTATCTTCTTATCAATGGTGGGAGAAATTTAATAATTAGTTAGTTAATTTGTTAGAATTAATAAATTTGATTCAATTTTATATGTAACTCAATATAACAATTTATTTTTTTTTTCAAAGTCTTTAATTTATTAAGGATATAAATTTATATCATTTAATTTCTTTTTTTAATTAATTAATTTTTATATTAATAATTTTTATTCAATTCGTCATACTGTAATTATATTAAAAAAATCATGTTTTCAATTGTAATTGAGACTCAATGTATTATTATAAATTATGGTATTTATTTGTTACTTAGTAATCTTCTTTTGTAGATTAGTAATTTTGATTCATTGAATATGTTGTAAACTTTTTTTAGAAATAGAATTCATGTAAAATTAAAGTTAATGATAAAATAATTAGTTAATTATAATTAATGGTTAACTCTTTTTCAGTAATATTTATTAAATTGAATCGCGGCACTTTTTAAATTCAATTAAAAAATATATATAAATGTTTAATAAATTACCAAAGATTATTTGTTTACTAATAATATTTGATTTCTTTTAATGGTAACGGAAACCGATAGACAAACATTTATTCGCCCCCACTGGGTCTTGGCTTAGATGTATTTTCCATTGATAGATTTTACAAGAAGATATTAACACACCTTGATCGGACTTGCAGTCTCAACGGTAGTAGAAAATGCTGGCTCTTGGCCCACAATTTTGCATAACTTGTTAACAAAATTATGGCTTTCTATCAACGGTGAGTCAAAACTTGTGTTTTTCTCTCATCTTATGCGTGACTAATCCATTATGTAATAAGTTAAGAATTCTCTAAATTGATTTTTCAAAAATTGAAATTGCAATCTAAATAATGTATAAATCCTATTGTGTAATTCTGTCCATCTTATTTCTATTTATCTCTTGGTTCAGAGTTCTAATCGCTATGAATCCAACTGTTACCATTATTCGCTTTATAGTTATCTCTTACCATTTTTTCCGTTTTCCTTTGATAGTCACAGTTATGAATATTTATCCAGGCAGAATCATCAAAGTAACTGTTTTGAGGTTCTTGTGATTAGAATTTATATAGTGAGCTTAAAATATCATTTATGGTGTTTGTTTTAGTATGGTGATTTTTTTTTTTTCTTTCTCGTTCACGGATACCCATGGTCAGTGGGTCTGCTACGTCCAGGATTGAACAACGCTAGGGTGGACCCCACCCGAAGGGGTCACACCCCTCGGCCTAACAATGCTAGGGTGGACCCCACCCGAAGGGGTCACACCCGTCGGCCTATTTACTGACCTGATCCCAAGAGCTTTCTAGTTTCGACCCTGTGACCTCCCATTGGCGAGACCCGGCTTGACAGATTAAGCTAATCTTTGGGGCTTGTTTTACTATGGTGATGTTTCTAATTCGTAAATAAATTCATAGTGTTTTTTTTTACTGTGGTGATGCTTCTAATTCTTAAATGAATTCATATAGAGGACTAGAATATTTTAAAGTTTAAATAGATTTATATTGAAAATATAAATCATATCTCGAAAATGATCCACTTAAAATATTCAAAATTTTAAAAAACAAAAACAAACATTATAAATTATATTCCAAGCTTAATCTATTTAAAATGGTAGTAATAGTAATTCTTATGAATTATATTCCAAAATTAATTAATTTAAAATGATACTAATAGTAATTCAATGCACTAATCTTGCATTTAATCTATTTAGATCCACTTAAAAAAATTGAAATCTTAAAAAACAAAATCTGAAAAAACTGATTATGAAGAAGCCTCCCAAACCATCCAGACACACATGCTCAACATGACTAACGAACGGTGTAAACGCCAAGCGCGACACTTGTGATTGATCGTTGATTGACCGTGACAACACTTGTGTGACAGTGAGTGTGAGTCCATGTGTAAGTGTGACAGATGCTTTCATAGCGAACACAACATGTACACACGAAGCGAAGACCTTGAGCATGACCAGAACATGGTCGCAAGCATGACTTCGATACCAACATGCAAAAACTTGGATGAAATGAAGAAGCAAGGCAGATGCAAAGACTCACATGGGCTCACAGAGTGAACCCGAGTGTGTGTAGTCATCAACTAAAACTCTCAAGGGAGGCTCTGAAATTTGGTGCAGGCCAAAATTTTGGAGGGTGGTTGTAGCCGCTACAACACTTGGTGACACTCTAGTAGAACTCTAGCTTCTCTGTTTTGGTTCATTGATATCACAAGGCCTTGGTCTCTCGGGGAGTATTGAATCGCTACGTAGGTTACTTCATCTTCCCCACTTACCCCATGGGCATACATGGTTTGCCTTTTTCCAACTCAGCTGAACAGAATCAAAAGTTCATCTTCATCATAATGTGTCGAATCCAGGAAGGGTAGTTTAGCTCGTGAGTTGAAAATTTTCAAAATATAAGTTTTCATCTCTGGTGTTGCTCCGTTGCTAACAGGCCTGAACAATACCCCAACGGAGTCACGCAGGAACACACACATTGCTCCACTACTAGCGAGCCTAGTCAGTGCCCTGGTGGAATTGCGTGCTTCACCTCTCTGTGCAGGAAGCCTTTCTCCTCTTTCGCCTTTGTATTTTTCAAGGGGATTGTGCATTGGCACTTATTTATGTTTGGGGCAGAAGAGGGATCCTGACTTATTGAGAGCGGAAAAGGTTGTTGCTTCAGAGAAGCATGTAAGACCTCTGACATAGGTTTGCTCGTTTAGATTTCCCCTTCTCTGTTTCTACTAGTTGGATGAGCTTGAATACATAGAGCAAAAGGCCGAGTACAGGCATGGGGCTTCCCATGGTGGACACAGGGCCATGGTTGGACCAAAAATTCCCTTGTAGACAGTTCATATTTTTCGTCAAGACTTCATCGGCCAAAGGTTATAACCAAGCACAGAGAAGATGGACACAAGACTGGACAAGTGCTGCAGTGTCACAAGCCTCTTCAAGTTTTAGCCACATACTCTATTAAAAAACCAGAACGTAGTGGTTGGCAACACTTATTTATGGAAATAAAAATAGTAATATATCAAACAAATCAAACAAATCTAAACAAAAATAGTAAGCATAAAAACAAAGTAAAAACAAAGTTATTAGGCAAAGCAAATGAAATGAAAACCACAAGCAGCAAGCAGACTATGTACCTGACATGGGGCGCAGCTTGGCCTACTAGGGGTGATGCTTAAGATGTTGGTTGTTGACAGGAAGGTTGTCAATCCTCCCGTCAAGTGATGACATATGGTACGTGTGCGGGCCAAGCTTCTCGTGGACCAGCATAAGACTATCAGGTTCCACTACCCAAATCTAGCGGTATCCCAAAAGATCTTTAGGTCATGATGATATTGTTGCTTCAGACATTGTGTGCAACATAAGCTCTGATGATGTCACAGAGTAGTTGTTTTTATTCTGAGAGTGGTTCAAGTTTTTGAAATCGATGCATAAGCGAATTTACCCATATTTATTACGTGTAGAACTTAAATTAGAAACCCATGTATGGTGACGAACTTTGTAAGTAACCCAAACACCCAACAACTTTGCCAATTCTTTCTGTATAAGGAGTTCAAACCACATATGTGTTTTACCTGACCTTTGCTGCAATGGTTTGGCTCCTCCTTTACTTGGAATCTCGTGTTGGGTTGTTTGCATGTCGTATGTACTCAGGTCGTCATTTTCCCACGTGGACACATCCTAGTACTGTTTTATCAAGTGGTCAAAATCTGACCACTGTTGCAGCGTGCAGTTTGTATCGAGACTAACTATCTTTCGATCATGATTGGTACCCAGGTTTCTTTGTTCGTTCGTAGTGGTGGGCTTGTGTGCAATGTTGTTTCTTTGACCTTGACTGAAGTTCTGCAAATCATAGAGCTTGTTGAGAGAGACCAACCCCTTGGGGATGGGGTTGCCTTTCTTGCCCTTAGTTGCAGTTTTCATAGGCTAGTCATGCTTACCTTCATTACTTGTTATGTCCTTGAAAGTATCAACATTGTTCGTGGAGTGTAGTATCACTTTGAGTGGGACCACGTTGAGGCTGATGGTCCTTTGTAAGCCCAACATGAGTGCTTCATGCTCAGCGATGTTTTTTGTGCATTCGAATTTCAAGCAGTTTCAAATCATGCATTTTCTATTGTTTTGGGTGACTGAGATATACCCGATCCTTGAGCCGTCATTTGTCTTTTATTCATCAAAATCCATGGCCCATAGGTTGTTTATACATGGACCGTTTGACATGCTTGTACTACTGCTACTACTGTTGCTGCTACTATGGATACTATTGGTATAATGAACTATACAAGTTTCATTACCATCAGTTGGGCAAGGAAGGAGTCCTAATTGTGCATCTGGTGGGGTTGGAGCTGACCATGTAGGATAACACTCCAGTGTTGTCTCAAGGAGGTAATTGCCAAACATGAGTTCTGCAAAGGCCAATGGTTCATTCTCACTGTTAGGGGAGTGAGATTATGTTTCATATACCTCTATGATGACACCCAGATTTGGTTGCATTTTCCCTTGTACAGAAGCCACATGTGAGACCAGTCTGTGGAAAAATATATGTCTAGCTTGTTGGACGAGTCTCTGCTGAGTAGTAGACCATATGCTTCTGGTATGTCCACAACAACTATGTTGATGCATTGGTGGACTCGACTGTCATGAGACAGTCGAATGATCATGTCTTATGGTTCACCTGTGGTTGGTACCGATGTTCGATCAAGCTGGATGATTCGCACAGATGTCTCGCTCCATCGTACATTGATCTTCATAGCAATGGAGAGTGGCATGACGTTGGCTGTCGCGCTAGAATCAACCGAGAAGTTGTGAACATTGTAGTTAAAAACTTCAAATGAAATTAGGAATGGAGGGCAACCTGAGTTTTCTTCTTCCATCTGGAGTGCGTTAAGAATAGTGGATAATGATCCGAGAGGTGTACTTTCTCCCTTGTTGGTAGGGGTTACGCTGTCCATTGTTGTTTGTCCCAATGCACACCACAAGGTGTCTCCTTGACTCTCGATCTTAGCTAACTCGAACAAACTAATGTTCACCGGAGATTTCTTTGTGTCATCTACAATGTTGTAGTCCAGAGGTGGTAGTCTCACTGATGTGTCCGGGGTAGGATTTATGTTCGTGTTCTCTGGTGGAGTGTTCTACAGTTTCCTGCTCATGGAGGTACTCTTGTCTACTACTGTCTTCCCGAATTTGTTCTGTATTTTCTGCTTTGGGGCAAATGGTGGGTCAACCTTCCTCAATAGCAGTCTCACCTTTTCTTGTGCTTCCCTAAGTGTAAGGGGAGCCCCTTTAATCCTAAGATTGTAATGATCATTTTTCTTTTGGGCTGCTTCTCGCTATTCATCTTCGAAATTACTTGCAAGCACTAATACGCGTTCACCACATGCCCAAAACTTGATCCTTCATCAGGTGAAACCTCTTCATCATCATCAATGTCTTCTAGTTTCTCCTCCATATTTCTTTCCACATCAAGTGTATGATTGCAGAAAGATATTGTGACTTGATTTTAGTCCAAACAAGAGCTCTCGGGATGATGTTCTTCATGGAAATAATAGAACTTAGGATCTACACACTGTTCGATCTAGAACAGAGGCTTCTGCGCAATTTTTGGAGTGAAACAATTGCTGCCTGATGAGCTGTTTGCTTGTCTTTGTTTGGGCAGATGGTTGATTGCAAATGTGTTTGTTTTCCGTTTTTTGAGCTCGAACACTTATGTAGTCATGTTCGTGACATGGCGAGTGAGGGTCTCAATATCAGTTGCTTCCTTACCTCTACCCTTGCTCGCCATTGCTTGGGACTTCCTGCTCGCATCCTTAGAGCCCTTCACTGATTCATCATCCTTGATGACTCCAATTGCACGCAGGTCTTTCGCAACAGTGATAGCCTCTTCGCATTTTTCTAAGAGTGCTGGTTTCGCAGCTCACTTGACGAACTGCGCAATGCTAGCTGACAGTGGATACGTGTAGTAATCAGCCGTGATGGAGTCATCAGGGTTAGTGTCTGTTGCATACTTGTTCAATATGCATGTAAACCTCTCATTGAAGTCTTTCACCTTCTCTTTTCCCTCCATCTTGAAGCTTCCCAATTCTTTGAGTAGCATGGTTGGGGTCTTTTCATTAGAAAACTTTTCAAGGAACATGTGCTTGAATGTACCCTAGTTTTGTATAGAGTGTTATGGAAGGCTGTGATACCATGCAGTTGCACGATCTTCTAAGGTACATGGGAACAATATACATGTTTCATCGTCACACCGTACCTCAAGGGTTTGCAACTATATGTAGAAGTTTTCTAAGTGGTCTTCTACCTTCATCATGTTGTCAGGGTTAAACTTGATGTTCACTCTCTCTGCTCACTTGGACATATTGTGCATAATACCTAGGAGAGCTAATGGTCCCTGAGTCATCCATTCCAATTTTGGGTCAGCGATCTCTTCTTCTTCCTTGTCCTCTTCCACTCTTTTAGAATTGGATGGTTCTAGCTCTGAGTCTGTTGGTTCCTCTCCACCTCTGCCTCCTCCACTACCTTCCCCTTCGCCTCCTATACTGGATTTCGATCCCAAGATCACATGAGTGTCTTGTTCACCTTGCCAGAAAACTAGAGGTTCCTATCCATCTTCAATAGCTTCTTGTAGACCTTCAAGTGTGGCAAGGACTTCTTCTTCCATCGATGATACAAAAACTCTTGTTGTGGCTTTTGGCTTTCTTGATGCGTATGGAAGATGTTTTATGCCTGGGATCATTCTAATTGATTTCACGAACTGGCGAGTGATGGGATGCATGGAGGGAAGGTGTTGATACATAATCTCGTGTTCAATCCTGGGAGGTGAGGAGTAACCAACTAGAGAGTTGCGTGTAGGTGAGAGGGAGTGCGAGTCACTGCCTTGAGCAGATGGTTGATAACTGGCTTCCATCCTTCTAGCACCAGAAATGTTAACGGTGTTGGACCCTCCAACATTCAGGGGATCACCCCAGTATGACGTCCCAACTAGACCTCACATCGTTTGCTATGGGAGTCCCATCCAGTATGATGGCCTGATTTTCATTGTCTTAAGGATTTGCCTCAACTCTTGCTTGTCAGCATAGGAGAGTGGTCTTCTTTGTCTTCGAGAAGTGATGTTCACGTGCCTGGTGATTGCTAGTGTTACTTGTGTCAATGGTTCTTTCACTATGGAGGGATATGGTGAGAGTGAGTCCCAATTTGGTTGGGAGGAAGCTCCAACTCTGCTAGGAACATAAAACACAATAGGACGTTCATATCTTCTGGAGGATCAGTCCACACAGATGCGAAAGTCACAACACACAAGGGAAGATAACACATACAACACTCAGCAGATGCACTGCACAAGTGCAATGCTTGTTACAACAAGATTTATGAGAAAGGTTTGTCTGTTGTCCAAGGAGAGAGCCACCATGGGCGAGACAACGTTAACAACATATACAACACATTTTCATTAACAGATTATGCATTACAACAAGTGAAATAATTTCAAGTGTTCAACACAATTTAAAGCAACATGCATTACAAGTGTTCAAGATTAGTCTTACAACAGTTACAATACATGTGTGAAAACATGTTGGCATGTTAGCAGGCTTCTGAATTAAGCGAAAATTCCAAGACACATCATTACACCATACATCACTAACCCCATGTGTGGGGCATTGGATCCACTACTTACTCCTCAAAGAAAAAATGACAGACTCTCTTGGCTATGTGGGAGGAGCTAAGGTTAAAATTCCTTTGCATGTACAAATGAGGGGGTATTTATAGCCAAGAGCAAAACTGACCCTTGTGGTTGTTCAACTACCCTCATGACTATTTGACTTCCATGACTTTTCGACTTTATATGACTCTTTGTACAAAAAGCAGGTCTCTTGGACTTCCACATTACATTACATGGATTGAAAACATGGCCCACAGTAGAGATGTGGACGACATGACTCATGACACAACATGACATGACAGAGTTGGTACATTCATGCTGCTGCTGGAGTGCATGTCGAGCTACAGTGTTGTTGGGTGATGGATGTCTTCATGGTGTGTCACAGCTTCACCTCCGCATGGCAAAGTGCACGAAGTCTTCAATGGTTGTTGGTATGCTTGATGTTGCTTTGGCACATTGATCCTTACTTGTATGTTGGAAGTCTTGACAGGTTCGTCCGTTCATGAAAGTTGCAAGTTCATCCGTTCATCCGTCTATGACCACATATTTCATGTTTGCTGATCCATCCATCCACGAACACATCTATGCATGATCATCCATTCACGAGCACCTCTCTTTGCATGCATCGTTCATTCATCCATTGGTGAACCTATCCTTTTGCATGTGCTCTCTTCGTTCATCCCATTCGTTGTCGCACCATGTTTGTTGGTGTACCTATACCTGTAGAAATTTTGAATAATATGGCACTTATTCACAGAGATTTTCCTGATTATACACTATTTGCGGAATCATGCATAATACATAACCTCCTCTACGTTGATCATCAATTTTGCGGAATTAAGAAACAATCGCATGCGCACATTGAAACATCAATCACACATATCAACATAGTATGTAATGGGGAAAGAATACAACTGAAAACCACGAACTATCTGTATATTATAATGATAGAGAACATGTAACAATACATAGTACAATACTCCTCGCAAGTACTCAGTACTATCTCCACCTGTTACACATAAACTAGCTCAGATCTGAACAAGTCACAGGTTCAAATCTCCTCCATTGTTTGCCTGCCTCCACTGCGCGATCCCTGCTAAGAATAGATCTTATCCAAGTTTGTATTCCCTTGGCTTGTACTGCGCAATCCTCATTGGAAATCTCAATCCATGATTGTGCAAATCTCATGCATAGCTATAGTCACAACTGATAGTAGACTCACCCTTTCACCCACCTCTAAAACTTGTCTCCACTGAACTGTCCATGCACTGAGTTAACTGATGTATTATTTAGTTGATTTATGAGTTAATAATTAGTGAATTAATTAGTAATTAATTCACACCACTCATCACTAGTGTATTTGTCAGTTAGACTAGATACAACTAGTTCAACTAAGTCAAACTGAACACAACTCCATCAACTCTTCAATCAACTCCACCAAACTCAATCACTTGAGTTCTAACTGAAGTCCATCATGCAATAGTTCAACTAACCGAAAGGAAAAGCGTATTTCCTTCTGGCAGTTGCATGTGCCACATCCATAGCTCGAACTGAAGTGCTGCAAGAGGATAAGATAATATTTATAGTCCAAATATTATTAAGAGCTAATAATATTCGACTATTCTATTTTTAGACTGGAAGTCTAAAAATAGACTTTGCCCATATGTCTAAAAGTAGAGGTCCATCTATTTTTACCAACATGACCAATCATCCATAAATAGCATCCTGCAACTCATAGACCATGATCCATATGTCTAAAAATAGACTTTGCACCAAAAATAGCCTGCGGGCCCACTTAGTGAAAGCGACTTCTTTTCACTAAGCTCCATCATCTTGTTGCTTTTTCAACAGTACCTACAGTCACTCATGACGAGGCGATATCAAATCCAAAATCCTCCTAGTCTACCATGACACATGATCATTTTGGATGCAGGTGACCGGGAGAGGCAGTAAGGTTGCAAGGCAGGATGGTGGCTCCGGGCACTATTGATGAAAACTGCGCAAGAGTCATTGGGTGATGAATATGGGTAATCTGAACTGACAGTGACTGTCTGCGAGGTCTGGCTTGGCTAGAAAGAAAAACCGCGCAAATTTTGGGAGGAATCGTCTCGGCTACAAGAAGGCAAGGCAGACAAAATCTGCGCATTTTTTGGAATGAGTGGGCAGTGGGGGCTAGACAACAAAATTTGTGCGATTTCTTGGAGGAACAGGTCGGGCTACAGGGAGGATTAGTAGACAGGATTTGAGCAATTTCCAAGGGAATGCGTCGAGAACTTGGTAGCCAAAACTACGCAATTCCTGGAGGGAACTGCAACTAGCTTCTGGATCACTGGCAACAGAAACTGTGCAATTCTTGAAGGAGACTGGCAGTTAACTATCGGGAGCTTGGTAGTAGAAACTGCACAATTCTTGGAGGGAACTGGTAGGCTGCTGCTCGGAGCTGCTCACGAGAGAAACTGCACTAAGGCTGAGAGGTCGACCTGCTAATAATATCTACCCAATTTCTGAGCAGATTGGACTGCTGGGCAGCAAAGGGCATACTCATGAAAACTGCACAATTTTCTAGATGAGCATTCGGTCCACTATTGGGAGGACTAGTTGGAAAAACTGGGTAATTTTCTGAGGGAGACGTGGATGAGAACTGGGTGTTTATCCGACCTGTCTACACAATTTTCCCAGCTAACAGAGTGAGCAAGGTCTGCATCCTCTGCGCAATTTTTGAGGGGAATGAGTCTCAGGGTGGCTGCCAGGTCAAATCCTTTGTTTGACAAGCTGGAAGTTGATTGATTTCTTGCAAGCAACGTAGCTTGAAATGATTTGGTTGGTGCTTCTACATTATTTTGGGTGACAGTCGATTGAGTCGATGGTGGGTGATGGTCTGGCTATCAAAGGGGAGCCCGATCTTCGAAAATTCAACAAAATGACTAAGCGTGTGAATGAGTGAAAGATGCACATGTGATTTTGTAAACACACACCAACATGACTTGATGACGAGGCGACCCAAACCATCTAGACACATGCTCAACATGACTGACCAACGATGTGAGCGACAAGCGCAACACTTGTGATTGATCGTTGATCAACTGTGATGACGCTTGTGCGATAGTGAGTGTGACTACAAGTGTAAGTGCGACAGATGCTTTCATAGTGAACATAACATGTACACACGAAGCAAAGACCTTGAGCATGAATAGAACATGGTCGCAAGCATGACTTCGATACCAACATGAAAAAACTGGATGAAATGAGCAAGCAAGGTGGATGCAGAGACTCACACGGGCTCATGGAGTGAACCTGAGTGTGTGTAGTCATCAAGTGAAACTCTCAAGGGAAGCTTAAAAATTAGGTGCAGGCCAAAATTTTGGAGGGTTTTTGTAGCCACTACAACACCCTCTTAAGTTGGTTATTCAATGATTATGGATTAGGGAAATAAGGTAGAACCATTAGAAGTTAAATTTATTTATTGTCTAATTAAGATAACTTATGAAACCAAGCCCTACTAGAAGGGTTCCCTCTAAGGTGAAATCTTTCAACCATCAAACCAACAATGGAATGAAATAAAATCAAAAATCATGTTGAGAACCTCTAGGGTATGGCCTAACAAGTAGATTTAATGCTTGGCTCAGACCAAAAAGGGAGAAGTGAGAAAAATTACTTTAGATGTCTCCTTCCAAGTGACAAAGTTGACTTTCAATGGATCGATGCTAATATCCTTATAGCTTGATATAATTAGAACGATGTTTCCTTTGAAATTATGTAGAATAGCCAAGGAAAAGAGACTTTGAGGTTTATAGTGAAGGTTCATGAAATTTATATTATGACAAAATGATCTCAACAAGTCACAATAATTTGGGAGGAGAGTGAGATCTCTATCTATAAAAAAAGATCTCAACATCCCCCCCCCTTTTTCTCCTTATCAAATCTCTAGGAAACTTCAAAATAATTTGACTTATCATTAAAAATAGATTTCAATACTAAGTCATTATAAACTAATTTGATTTAAATTATTTAAAACCATTAAAGAAGGTTGACATACAACTTGGAGAGGCTTGAGTTACTTGAACAAGGGGTCAATATGCTTTGAAGTCCAACATTACCTTGATATTTATGGCTTTAATTGACTTGGAGGAAAATTCGACAACCAAAGGAACCCTAATGTCTTCAAAAATAGCTTAATGTTCACTTGGAATCGAATTTTGACCCGTAGCGGCTACATAAAATGTGGATGGTTCCTTCTTTTGGCCCAACCTTAGCTCTTCATTTCATGATTTAAGGATTCTTTTGTGGTCCAAAAGTCTTTGATACACTAGGATTTTTTTTTAAACACTTCCACGTCACTTGAGTGATTTCCACATCACCCAAATTATCACCATAATTAACATAGGATAATTCATCCCCCACTCATGATGAAATAATTCTTGAAAATACACCTTAAAGAAGGAATTTTAGGTGCTTTGACTTGGAGATGACTTGCCTTACCTAGGAGAGTGCAATGAACATCCTTCCTTACCTTTGATAATTTGACATGCTGGCTTGTGGATTGAAAATTCATTGTGAATTGTGATATTTTGATGAAAAGTTATGGGCATAGCCAAAGAGGTGTGCATACGTAAGGAAAATGATCCATGTGGGGAATAAAAGATAGGTGCACTAGGACAATGATGAGATGGGTGTTTCCAACCTTACATGGTGTGGTCACCTTTATAGGGCTAATAAAGCAAGTGTTCCAATAAGCCATGTGTCCTAATAGATCCACCTTTGTGATGCCCAAATATTATCTCAAGACATAGGAATTTCCATCAAGGTAGGGAGTTACCACCCACTAGGGAGGTGTTAGTAGGGTCATAGAACCAAGCACCATGCACATGAGATTAGGAGGACTAGTCATGATTTTCCACATAGAGGGAACTAGGATGCACTTTTACACCACATTCCACATGACTTATAGAGCTCTAAGATTTCATATGTGTCAGCTTACATATGGCATGATCTTGTTTCAAAAAAAATTGCGTACCCTTGCTAAAAGTGGGATAACAACTCCAAAATAAAATAGTATGTAAAGCGAGACATACTTAAATATAGTACCTCTTTTACACCTCATTCCACATGACTTATAGAGCTCTAAGATTTCATATGTGTCAGCGTACATATGGCATGGTCTTGTTTCAAAACAAATTGCATACGCTTGCTAAAAGTGGGATAACAACTCCAAAATAAAATAGTATGTAAAGCGAGACATACTTAAATATAGTACCTCTTCATGTTGTAGGTTCAACCCTACCTTCTTAATCCATAAAAACCTTGTTGGTACAAACACAATTTTTCTAACTCTATGTTATCATAACACGACTCCATCAACCATACTAGGTCCCACAAACTATTTTCTCATGAGCTACCAAGCCACTTCTTTTATAATCCATTTAAAGTATCATCTTCCCAAGATTTCTCTTTTTTCTGTCCAAGGGAAAATTTGGTGGTGAATTTACAAGTATTCAAAACAAGGTAAAAGTGAGAGTTACCCATATACCCAAGTTAACTTTTGAGGTTATATCACAATTCTTTTCCCATTTCTCAAGCTGTGTGGGCATTAGGAATAGATAGTCACCTTCACTGGGACATGAAACCTTCTCAAATTTCCACTTGTAATAGATTAGACCATCCAAAAAACTAATAAACCTATAACATCATCATCATAATAGCTATAAATCATGTTGTACATCTATACATCGTAACAAAATATGAATGTATGATTAATATAAATCTTAACAACTCATCCAACATGTATTTATATCATAAACTATATCAAAAAAATCTCCTAACATTAATATAGATAATAACAAGGCATTCCTTTTATATATATACATATACATCAATAAAAAAAAAGCATCCAACATTAACAAATCATATAAATATAATGATAATTCATATAATATAAAATATCTCAAACATAAACATAATCACATTCATATAACATACCATATCTATCTAATAAAACATGCATATCATAACTAGACACATAGACATAATCATAATTCATATGGCATTAAATATTATCTAACAAAACAATAAATCAATATCTACAACATACACATTAATATATATGTTAGCCAATAAATATATACTATTACTAAAATTACATAGCTATTAGTAAAAACATTTAATGTTAATTACTGATGCAACATTGGAGGTTTTTGTCGCTCCAATCCTTTGTAGCTGTGTAGATCTATCAACATATTAAGGATTAAGCGCATGATAAACTAGAAAGGAAAATATATATATATATAAAAAGCAGGCAAGGGATTACCTCCAGAATTATAAAACACAGTCAAACGAAAGAGTATTCAACCCAAGGAATTATATCACTGGTTATGATAGTCAAATTCTAGACAGCCAATAACGAAGGGAAGATCAACGATCATCCAAAGAGATCATACACATAACCGTTGGCCAAAAATACCGAGTCCATCACAATCAACTAGAACCCTACTTGCTGAATGTCTGTGATGCAATAAGGGAGTGTTCCAATATATTATAAAAATCGTCCTGAGCAGCGAGAAGTTTCAACTTTATCTGACTTCATGATTAAAAACTTTGTATACTCCAAAAATGCATATTTACAATAATTCTACTTTGCAAAAACATAAGCAAAAGAACGAAAACAAACTATGTTAAAAAAGCAAAGAGTGGAATTTTTATTGTAACATGATGTGAACACCCGCACAAATTTATAAAATTTTATATTTTATTTTATATAAGCAAAATTTTAATTTTGATAACAGATGTACTTATTACAGAGTAAGTTTCTCTCCTCAATAATACTTATTCTCTCCTCAATAATACTAATAAACCTTTATGATCAATGATACTAATAATGTGTACGAACAAATAGATAAGAAACCTTTATGATCAATGATACTAATAATGTGTACGAACAAATAGATAAGAATAGCTATAGTCACAACTGATAGTAGACTCACCCTTTCACCCACCTCTAAAACTTGTCTCCACTGAACTGTCCATGCACTGAGTTAACTGATGTATTATTTAGTTGATTTATGAGTTAATAATTAGTGAATTAATTAATAATTAATTCACACCACTCATCGCTAGTGTATTTGTTAGTTAGACTAAATAGACTAGTTCAACTAAGTCAAATTGAACACAACTCCATCAACTCCTCAATCAACTCCACCAAACTCAATCACTTGAGTTCTAACTGAAGTCCATCATGCAATAGCTCAACTAACCCATAGGAAAAGTGTATTTCCTTTTGGCAGTTGCATGTGCCACATCCGTAGCTCGAACTGAAGTGCTGCAAGAGGATAAGATAATGTTTATAGTCCAAATATCATTAAGAGCTAATAATATTCCACTGTTCTATTTTTTGACTGGTAGTTTAAAAATAGACTCCACCCATATGTCTAAAGATAGAGGTCCATCTATTTTTTACCAACATGACCAATCATCCATAAATAGCATCCTCAACTCATAGACCATGATCCATATGTCTAAAAATAGACTTTGCGCCAAAAATAGCCTGTAGGCCCACTTAGTGAAGGCGACTTCTTTTCACTAAGCTCCATCATCTTGTTGCATTTTCAACACTTTAGTCTTCCTACTAAGCATATTATGGATAAAAATGCAAATTAATGCAAGTAAATGAGAGTTTTAAGGGTTAGAGGTGTTATCACTGAAAAGATTTCAAAGGAAAAGGGTAAGGTAAGGGAGAATTGGTCTTGGTTATTCTCAAGCTCCTTTCATGCATAAGAAGCACTTGGCAAACTCAGGCTCATCATACATCAGAGTCCTTTGAAGGCTCAAGCAAGGCATGTAAGGTAATCCTAAATTTTGATATAGATTACATTTTGAAAGTTTTCCTTGAAGAATGGTGTTTATTATATTCAGTTTTGAACAAGCTTCATGACATGTGGAGAAACCCATTTCAAGAAAAAGAAAGACTCAAAAAGGTCAAATTTTGGTCTTAAAGCTGTGTTTTGAAATTACACAGCAGTTTCATAGCGCACTACGAAATTGCTGTAGTTACATATTGTGATTTGGTGGACCATTTTTGTAAGACAAAAGGAAATATTTTTGAGGATGGGCAGCTGAAAGGGATTACTTACAAGGTATAAACATCAATCAAAAGGTAAATTCAAGAAATGAATTCATATATCACATGATTTTGGAGAAATTTTAAAACTAGCTACGAATCCACGTTTTCGTAGCACAGACAATGTAAAAATCCTATTTTGCGCTACGAAACCCCTATAGCAGCCTGTTTTAGCAGAAAAAACTGATTTTACTAGTTAACTTCCAGAAGCTTTCCTGAGTAGTGGAAAACTCCTCTCTGAAAAGTGAAAGAGGTTTTCATCCTTAAGATACTGAAGTACAAAAACCTCTTCTACTTTCTTCAAATCCATTACTATCTGGGAGAAATGATGGACCAAAGTTGCGCTATGAAACTACTGTAGGTGCAGTTTTTCAAAATCAAAATTTCCTGTTTTACACGTCTTCTTCAAGGATCGATTCTGGACAGCTGGAGAAGTATTTTAAAAACCCAAGAGAGGTTTTTGTTCGAGACATCCTGGAATACATAAACCTCCTTCAGTTTCCTCAAATACATCATGATCTGGGAGAAATGAAGGACCAAACTTGCGCTACGAAACTGCTGTAGGTGCAGTTTTTCACAAGTATATTTCTTTGTTCTACACCTTTTTTCAAAGATACATTTTGGGCGATAGGAAAGGTGTTTCAAAAAACCAAGAGAGGTTTTGTTCAGTACGGATTGGGTCACAAAAACCTCCTTCCATTTGTCCAAATACATTTTTTATCAGAAGTTATGAGCTTTGTCCCAAGACATATTTTTTAGCCAGAACAGAGGAAGGAACATTCTCCTAGTTTCTAGGAACATCAAAGGGATGAGTCATCAAGGGCTAGCTGGAAGGTTATGAGTACCATCAAGTTCGACTTCATGGAGTTTTAGGTGTCAAAGAATGTTTTAAATTTTTAGATAAGGTTGTTGTAATCATGATGAAGAGATAGAATCCTAATTGTCTTAGGTCTCTAAAACTGCTAGTTAGCAATCAGTTGTATTTATTAGTTAGTTTTAAATGTTAATAGGTGTAATCATGGCAAGGAGAATTCGACCTTCCCTCATGCTAGAGGAGTAATATCAATTAGGTAGAAGAGATCTATAAATAAGAGAAAGAACAATGTACAAAAGGTTGGAAAATTTATTGAAAAGCTTGTATTTGGCTTATGTAAGACTCATTTTCAGTAATACATGTTTGACTTTACTTCTCAGGATTCATGAAGGATTTTTTATGTTAAGAATATGTGATGTTGTCCTTTTCTTAATTCTTACAGTGGTATGGATGTATAATCACTCAGAATTCACTGAATGTGCTCTGACTTCCTGTATACATTTATAAACTGTGTGGTCCCATATGAGTTTATGTTCTGAATGTTTAAATGTTGAATGCCCTGACTTCCACATAAGGTTGAGTTCATTGTTATATTGAGGTGTTGTTGACTCCATAAGCCCAATGAATAGTTGTTTAAATTGTTTCCACCACTCATATTTTTCACAGTTGTTATATAAGAGTTAGCCATCTTATCTCTAATCAAAATCATTAATCCATTTAGAGAGAGCCCTCTCAGGTTGAGGAGGCTAAGCCTCAGCCTAAAGTAGGTTTGAAATAGTTACTTGAGGTCTTCCTAGTCTGCAGCCTTCCAGGGTCTGATTTTGAGATAACATTTTGGTGCATCTGCCCGGAGTCTGAAGATTATTCTTTCCCGAAATCAAGAGGTTGAACTTCCGAAGGTAGCAGGAGCTCAGACATCATTTTGAGGCTGCAAAACTACCTTGGCGACTCCAAACATCAAATAACAAATTGGAAGGTGACTCCACTTCTAGAAGATCAGTAGCTTGATGAAGTTTCAAGATGAGTTCCACTGCAAGAATGAATGCCAGCTATGCTCCTATGAATCGGTCTCATATCCCTGGTTTTCCAACTCCTATGCCAAAGGTTGACTGGTTAGAGGATCTTCCAATATTCAAAGATGAAAAGAAAGACAATGTTGCTCTTCATTTGGTTAGGTTCCATATGCATGTACGCAGTCTTAAGGTTTAGTTCCCTGAAGATTGTCTTATGAAAATGTTTATGACCACTTTAGAAGGAAAAGCATGGTCTTGGTACAAAAGTTTGGAAAATGGTTCAATATATTCGCTTGCTAGTTTTCATGATGAATTCTATGAGATGTATAAAGAATCCCATCCCTCCTTGTTGCTGGTCCAAGATTGTTGTAGACATTCTTTAAGTCTTATTCAGTACTTGGAGGATTGTTATGATGATGATGAATTTATGGATGAAGAAATTTTAGAGGCTCTTCATAACAATGAATTTCAACACCAAGAAGAAAGTATAACATCTCATGAAACACAGCGTGAAGATCAACAAGGGTTTACTTATGAAAACCATGTTTCATCTTTTAATATAAATGAGAGGATGCAACAAACTTGCCAAGATTTTGATCACAATGAGTGTGGAATTGATTGCAAAGTCCAAGAAGAAGTACTGGAAGATAGCTGTTATAACCCTCAGGCAGAGGAAAAGATGGTTCATGTCTGTAATTCCTTGCAGCAGCTTGCATCAAAGAATGATCTCTATAATGAAGAAAATTACATTGTTTGTGGGCATCATGTAGAAAGGCAGTTGGATAGCACATCAAAGGGGTCTTGTGTGGTTGAGAATCAGTTGTTTGAAGATGTAGAGTGTTATGATGATCATCAAAATAATCATGTCTCCTTTGACCCTATCAGTGAATACATGGCAAAGCTTTGCACACCAGTATTTCATTTTCATTTGCATTATGAAGAGCAGGTATATTATGAATTGATTTGGTCATCTCACTACCATGGTTATTTTGAGGTCAAATGCATTCAAGAGCCTCCAATATCAGAAAGCACAATTGATTGGCTTTATTGGAAATATCACGTTGTTTGACCTAAAGTGGAGCTTGCAGCTGGTAGGGTAGGTAGGTAGGAAAATGCAAATAAGCTCAAGGTTGACTGAGCAATTTTTTTTTAGTAGATATAGACTTCTCTCTCCTACAGTGATCATCAAGCTTAAGCTTGAGGTGAAGGCCCAAGAAACTTAAAGGAAATGTTTGTCAAATAAATTTCCATTTATCATAAGAGGATAAGGCACTGGAACTACGAGTTCTTAGTGTACCACAAGGGCACACTATCCCAAGTGGAGCCACTGTTATCACTGAAAATATTTCAAAGGAAAAGGGTAAGGTAAGGGAGAATTGGTCTTGGTTATTCTCAAGCTCCTTTCATGCATAAGAAGCACTTGGCAAACTCAGGGTCATCATACATCAGAGTCCTTTGAAGGCTCAAGCAAGGCATGTAATGTAATCCTAAATTTTGATATAGATTACATTTTGAAAGTTTTCCTTGAAGAATGGTGTTTATTGTATTCCGTTTTGAACAAGCTTCATGACATGTGGAGAAACCCATTTCAAGAAAAAGAAAGACTCAAAAAGGTCAAATTTTGGTCTTAAAGCTGTGTTTTGAAATTACACAACAATTTCGTAGCGCACTACGAAACTGCTGTAGTTACATATTGTGATTTGATGGACCATTTTTGTAAGACAAAAGGAAATATTTTTGAGGATGGGCAGCTGAAAGGGATTACTTACAAGGTATAAACATCAATCAAAAGGTAAATTCAAGAAATGAATTCATATATCACATGATTTTGGAGAAATTTTAAAACTAGCTACGAATCCACGTTTTCGTAGCGCAGACAATGTAAAAATCCTATTTTGCGCTACGAAACCCCTGTAGCAGCCTGTTTTAGCAGAAAAAACTGATTTTACTAGTTAACTTCCAGAAGCTTTCCTGAGCAGTGGAAAAATCCTCTCTGAAAAGTGAAAGAGGTTTTCATCCTTAAGATACTGAAGTACAAAAACCTCTTCTACTTTCTTCAAATCCATTACTATCTGGGAGAAATTATGGACCAAAGTTGCGTTACGAAACTGCTGTAGGTGCAATTTTTCAAAATCAAAATTTCCCGTTTTACACGTCTTCTTCAAGGATCGATTCTGGACAGCTGGAGAAGTATTTTAAAAAACCAAGAGGTGTTTTTGTTCTAGACATCCTGGACTACACAAATCTCCTTCAGTTTCCTCAAATACATCATGATATGGGAGAAATGAAGGACCAAACTTGCGCTACGAAACTGCTGTAGGTGCAGTTTTTCACAAGTATATTTCTCTGTTCTACACCTGTTTTTCAAAAACACATTTGGGGCGATAGGAAAGGTGTTTCAAAAAACCAAGAGAGGTTTATTGTTCAGCACATATTGGATCACAAAAACCTCCTTCCGTTTGTCCAAATACATTTTTTATCATAAGTTATGAGCTCTGTCCCAAGACACATTTTTCAGCCAGAACAGAGGAAGGAACAGTCTCCTAGTTTCTAGGAACATCAAAGGGATGAGTCATCAAGGGCCAGCTGGAAGGTTATGAGTACCATCAAGTTCGACTTCATGAAGTTTTAGGTGTCAAAGAATGTTTTAAATTTTTAGATAAGGTTGTTGTAATCATGATGAAGAGATAGAATCCTAATTGTCTTAGGTCTCTAAAACTGCTAGTTAGCAGTCAGTTGTATTTATTAGTTAGTTTTAGATGTTAATAGGTGTCATCATAGCAAGGAGAATTTGACTTTCCCTCATGCTAGAGGAGTAATATCAATAAGGTAGAACAGCTCTATAAATAAGAGAAAGAACAATGTACAAAAGGTTGGAAAATTTATGGAAAAGCTTGTATTTGGCTTATGTAAGACTCATTTTCAGTAATACATGTTTGACTTTACTTCTCATGATTCATGAAGGATTTTTTATGTTCAGAATATGTGATGTTGTCCTTTTCTTAATTCTTACAGTGGTATGGATGTATAATCACTCAAAATTCACTGAATGTGCTCTGACTTCCTGTATACATTTATAAACTGTGTGGTCCCATATGAGTTTATGTTCTGAATGTTTAAATGCTGAATGCCCTGACTTCCATGTAAGGTTGAGTTCATTGTTATATTGAGGTTTTGTTGACTCCATAAGCCCAATGGATAGTTGTTTAAAGTGTTTCCACCACTCATATTTTTCACAGTTGTTATATAAGAGTTAGCCATCTTATCTCTAATCAAAATCATTAATCCATTTAGAGAGAGCCCTCTCAGGTTGAGGAGGCTAAGCCTCAGCCTAAAGTAGGTTTGAAGTAGTTACTTGAGGTCTTCTTGGTCTGCAGCCTTCCAGGGTCTGATTTTGAGATAACAAGAGGATAACACAATCAGCCTCAAAATATACCTATTAATGGGACCTATAAAAATTGAGGACGATATTTTCAGCCAACATGTGAAAATGGACTTTGTGACTCCTTTGATGAAATATTACATTCAAAATTGCTTAAAGAAATTCCTCCCAGAAATCATTAATCCAAGTTGATTTTAAACTAGTAATGTTAAAAAATTGACTAGTTCTTTCGATTCTTTGATCATTAAGATTTTTTCATTATGTTTATGATTTAAGCCCATTGTTGACTATTATTTCTTGTTTTCCTTTCAGGTACCTTATTTACATTATAGTTCATGGGAGAATAACACCAATCCCTCTTGGGATGAATGCATTTACCTTTTTGATTAAGTATTATAATCTTGATTAGTTCTTTACGCACCAAACATTATTGTTGGCATAAAAGAACTTGGACGTTATTTAATATGTAAATTAGGGGCTTGAAAGCCTATTTTCAATTCTAGTTCTAATACTTTGGGAGCAATCATGCTCTATTGTTTTTCCTATCAATTTAATATGTTCAAATATAGTCCGTTCTATTTTATATATTATGACCGTGTTAATAAATGCTTAGAAGAATTTTGAGCCAATGTTTTCTATGAAATCTTGTATTGGTCTCAATCCTATCTCATTGGATAAAAATTCTAAGTCCCTTGAGCAGTTCTGTCAAGAATTCTTATAACATTTTGTGTCAAATATTGTATTGCACTGAATGATATTGCATTGGTCAGCGATATCAATTGAACATGAATTTTTCAGGTTCTAATTTCATCTCATACATTATATCTAATGTTCTTTTGTTAATCAATATCAATATAAGCATTCAACAATAATTTTACATATTACATTTGTGTTCCATGTGTAGTATTATTTTTAATGATTATTGTCACGATTGGGATTTAATTTGGACTGAGGTTTTGGTAATGTGGATCTATTGGTTTATCTATATCATTATATTAGTTATAGAAAATGGGCCCGTATTTTGCTATTTCTTGATATCATAGTGTGGCAAGGTGATGTAGCTATACAAGGAAACTTCCTACGGAGATTTCTTAGTTTGATGGTTGTTGCTTATCATGGATATCATATTTAGATAAGTTTCTATTTATATGTTTATCAATTCATAAGGTTATTGGAGTTGTATATTTATTTATGTGCTATGGGTAAGTAAATAGAAATATTGATGGGTTATAATTTGACTCAATAAGCTAAATTTTGTTATATCATGTTAGAAGAAATGCTTATTATATCAATTTGTAGTTTCTTGTCTTTTCCCATGCGACATGTTTAGAAGTTATATGTATGAAAATTTCTATTTGGTTTCCCTTTTATATGTTTAGAACTTGTATATGAAAATTATTTCTTGTACGTGTTAAATTATTAATGAAAGTCATCAAGTTGATTAGTTTGGGAGCCTGTTTTCAATTCTAGTTCTAATCGTTTGATAGCAATCCTGATATGTTGTTTTTTTGCTCAATTACTCTATTCAAGTATAGTGTATTCTATTTTGTATATTCTGTCTCTGTTAAGCAATGGTGAGAAAAATTCCTAAACAATGTTTTCTGTGAAATCTTGTATTTGTATGAATGTTATTTCATTGACAAACAATATTAATTGAACATGATTTTTTCAGCGTCTTCTTTCAACTTGTATATTATAATTTTGTTGTTGACCAATATGAATATAAACATTAAAAAATAGTGTTGAATATTAGATTGTGTTGCATGTGTACTATTGTTTTAATGATTGATTTTCTCTGCTAAACTTTTTATATGATGTTAGAAGGAATCCTTATTATATCACTTTCTATTTTCTTGTCTTTTCTGATATGATAATTCTTGTATAATTGGGTATTAATTCATCAAGTTGTTTGGTTCTAGGTTCCAAAATTATTTCTTGTAAATGACAAACAAACACCACTTTTTTACATAATTGTTGAAGTAAAAATTCTATTTAGGTGTGAAAATAAGACCCGATAATAACCTATAATTCAATTAAGTAATGTCAAGTTGTATAAGTCTTCTACAATTTCAAATTAGCCTTAAAATTCTATAAACATTTTTGGAAAAATAAGTGATTAAAGGTTGTTAGTGTTTGTAGATGATGAGCACTAATATTATAGCAAGAATGCTGCAACTCCTAGGCTACTAGCTTTACTTTATCAACCCGGGCTTCATACAAACTTGGAGGTGATAGTGTTGTGTACACAAGTAAAAGTGATGGTTCTTCCTTTTGTCACTTGTTCAATTGGTGAGAGACCACTAGGGGTTTTCAAGCCAAACTTCTATGAATTCATAAGGAGCTTGGTTTCTTGATGAAAGAAAGGGAAATCTAGTCTAAGAGAGAGTTGATCTATTATAATAATGGAAAAGACCGAAATTCAATGCCACATCACATCATTTCCTAATTAACTGCTAAGAAACTATGCTTTGCAATAATGCTAAATTAACATGAAACAAATGCTAGTGTCTAAGAATGGAAGTTAAAAGCATCAAATATCACTATTGTGCAAGTAAAGGGACTGAAATAACTCTGTTTTTGTCTTTTTTTTTCTTTTCATTCAAAATCAAATATGAAAACTAATCTCTTTTGGTGATGTGGCAGGTAGTTTAGGGATGTTTGAGGATGGCTCGAAGGTTTAGGAGATGGATGGATGGTGTGGGAGACCCTTGAGTGACCTTTGGGGGCTTCCTAGAGGTTTTCTCTCAATTCGGCGTCAAAACAGGCCACTACAAGAAAACCTACAGGATGTACTAGAAACCTACAAGATTCCCTATATTTCTATAGGATGCAGCCATGAGAAAAATGATGCTTGTTGGAGGTGATGGAAAGCTTAGGGAAAGTGGTTGATGGGTGGAATGGAGTGAGAAGAGACCTAGGATCACTCAAAATTCAATAGAAATGTTAGGAGATGGTTGGATTCGCTCAATGTGCTTGGAAGAATTTCTATGTAAAATGATGAAATTAGTGAAAGCAATGGTGAAAGTAGGGAATGATTATGGTGGATGAAGTGGAAAGTGATTGCTGGCTATGAGGTCTCTATCTTCTCCTAGATCACCTACTCTACATCAAACATGCATAATTTCTAAAAAGTCATGTAAATAAGAAGCATTCTCATAAGCTAGAAAAGCATAATTAATGAGCTAACTATCTACCTTATGCATGAGGAAAGTAGCTGAAAGGAATGGAATCATGGATGAGATCTACTGCAAGAATGAAGATCGAAGAGATGGAAATGAAATCCTACTTTGCAAAATCGATCAAATGCTAGATGAAATAGTAACCTATTAAAGCTTATGAAAGAAATAGAAATCTATCCCTTCCTCAAATCATGATCCCAAAGGGAAGAAGTGAGGCCAAGACACTTGCTGATAGCCTTGTGGTGCTTCTTTTATCCCTGCCAACTGCTACTAAAGTAAGGCACAAATGGAAGAAAACTAATAAACCAATCAAATCTACACTACTTGCAATGAAAATACCTCTAAAGACAAATTAACATTGAAGCTATGAAACTAAGCTAAAAATACATATACAAAAAGATGATCCTTGGCTACTAGGGTTGGGCCCTAACCCAAGAGCTTCAACCCTCCGAGTTAAATCAGTTTTGTCTATAAAAAAAACTCATTCTTATTACCAAAACAGAAAATTACATCAAAATCTTCCACAAGTTTGGAGCTCGAAAATAACTTAGAGTTTTACAACAAAAATTTGAAACCCAATGAGGCTCTAGGCCTCTCTACTTATACAACTTAAGTCCCTAATGACTTCCTTAAAATTAGGGAGGCTCGGCTCCCAAACTCGAGATAAACTAGCTCTTTGTCTCTCACTTGCTCGACTGTTTTCTAATCCTCATGACCTGACTTCTTGCACTCTGAGCTGGTGTGATAAAAGAAGGAATATTTGAATGGGGGAGAAGTAAATGAGGAGGATTTACCTCCTACAATCCCTCTCCCTTGTCTCATTTGATTTTCAACCTATGTCTTTGCCAAAATTGCTTGATTTCCTCCAAACCTACATTCAATGCATATTAGTCCACTAGGCATGATATCCCACTCTAGCTCATCTCATAAACAAAATATAATAAAAAAACATATAATAAGTTGTGAGAAAAGTTGGTTTGACTAAGCTAGGAGGTGAATTAAAGCCCATATAATTTCCCAATGATGAGGCTCATCATCACCCCCCTACTGAAAGTGTTGCTCATCCTCTGAGCAACTCAATCAATATCCATATCCTTCATAGATCTAGTGGCCTCCCTGACATCCCATGCCTCTATTGTGGTTTCCTCTTCTTGTTCATGGAAGCCTGCTTTCTTTTCTACCTCCTCCCAATGCCTCTTTTCTTCTTCCTTCCTTCCTTCTAGCATTCCTACGAGTAGTGGTGGACTGAGTTTCAAGCCAATCCATTTGACTTTGAGCCTTTGTATAGATTGCATGTACATGGGTGTCATGTTCAATGCTTCTCTCATCCTTTTAGGAGAGTGGTAATCTCTTATCTTTAAATTGTATGGCAATGTGTTCCATCTCCTCAAGCAAGCATGTATGTTGTCATCCCCTAACAACCTAAACATGTCGTCAAAATGTGAAATTGCTTGCTCTTGGGTAGCAAGATACCTGGGTACAAGTTGAGGATCATTTGCAATTAAATTATGTGTGCTGATGAGAACCATTGGATTGGACTGCTCAACTCTGATCATAAGAGGTTTTGTTTGTTCTCTTTCCAATATCTTTGTCATTTCTGCAGCCCTTGCTTCCTCATGGTTCATCTCTGATGTCAAAACCATCAATTATAAATCTCTTAGCTTTGCATTAGGGTCCCACATGTTCATGTCTATTAAGGCCATATTATGCAAATAAAACTCAAACATCTTTGCCCTATCTTCTAGTGTGCTCTGATTACAAAGATCAATTAACTTCCTGTAGTCTTGAAATGGCATAGTGCCCCTCTATGCTAGGGTCTTAATTTGGAACTGCAACCACTATTCTTGAAGGTATAGGGCATAGGATTTAGCTGGCATCATATGCTAGATCACTTCCAAAGAGAAACTGACCATACATGCCATTTGGTTCTCTCTTTCTTACAATTGTCTTGTCAACCATGCATTTTTTGTCTCTAACTTATTTCTCATTATGGCCTCTCTATCTCTCAAGCTACTTAGTTCTCTGCCCATCTCCTTGAGCTTCTCCTTTATGTGACCAATGTCTTCCACCCCCTTGTACTTGGTGATGAGCCCCAAAAATGGGTAAGTTATTGGGCTCATTTTTCCTATTGTTCTCCATTAATCCACCATTCTTCATAGTTTATGCATGCTTTTGAGTATATTTATGTTAGTGAATGAATGAGAATAGTCACTTGCCCATGAAGTCTAATACGTGCTTATTGCAGATTTTTGGACATCTTTTGGACCAAGGTCAAGCATTTATGAGCTAGTTGACAGCCAACTACGAGGGGACAAGGTTTAGGATTTGTAGGAAGGGGGTCTCCTACACTAAATTACCCTTCCTTGAGTTCTCCACCATCAACTCGGAGTTCAGCAACCCACCGAAGATGATCCCCGAAGGCAACCGAGCAGCTTTTGTAAAAGTGGCTCATTACTTGCAGTTTTGAGCAGCCAAGCTCCTTGAGGTAAGGAGGGTTGTTGGAGGTCCTTGTAGTGCATAAATAGGAAGGCTTCTAGCCTTCGTGGGACTTTTTGGAACATTTGTATTTCACAGTTTAGTGCTTCTCTGTTTCTCAGCCCATTTTGGAGCTTCTGATGTAAAACATTTTAGTGACATGGTTATTTTGAGTAGTGGAAATCAGTTTCAGTTTGCATCAGCTCTGAGCTTCTTCTTAGGAGCCTGTAGCTCTTGGGGTTTGGCCCAACCCAGGTGCCAGGTCCTCTTTTGTGTACTGTTATATGTTTTTGTTGTCTTCAAATAATTTCTGCTAGTAGATTAGAATCTTGCTTGGTTACCTAGGTCATTTTTTATGATTGAAAAAGATTTCCATGTTTCAGAGTGATTTGAAAGGTTGGTAACAGAAGAGATCTTCAAAAAAATGCCATCAAGCAACCCTGGATCTCACCTCTCCCTCCTCGGGACTATGAGCTGAGACCAAGGTGTCCTTGCTGCCACAAAAACATTGTTCTTGCTTCTACATGCAATTGCTAGTGTTAGATTCTCAGTTGCAAGAGTTGATACCAGATGTGATTACATGCTTAGATCCATTCTTGCTTAGTTCTCATAGTTATTTTACATGATTCTCTACCAATAAATTTCTGTTCATCATGGTTGCTCGTTTCTAGGTCAAATTAGGGCAAAATAGCTAGATATTTGGTTTGCATAGTCTTTGTTGGGTCAGTTTTGGGAAAAAGCATACAAAACCCCTGTGATACCTCTCTGCCTAATTTTCCTCCATCAACGTAGCCTTCTCCATACCTAACTCAGATTCTTGCCTCTCATTTGCCACATTTTCTCACTTTACCCTAAGTTCTTCATTGTTGTGCAACATTGCTCCCTCCATCCTTGACGAATCCAATCACCTTAATCACTCCTCAGCCTCATTCACCAAGTCCTAGACCCCTTCACATCCTCATCCAACCTCCATTTCCACTTTTCCACCTTTCTTCTACCATCAAACCTCCAAAATCCCCTTTCGGAACATCCTGCAGAACATCTTGTAGAACATCCTGAAGAACATCCTGTAGAACCCCTGCAGACTTCCTGTAGAAGCTCACGAGAGCAGTTTTTCGAGATCTTATCACTGTGAGACTCTTTTGAAGGGTGTTAGGGACCCCTTAAGCCCTCTTCTCACCTTCCCAACCTCCTGCAATCACCTACCCCATTTCCTTTCGCCAATCAACCGCTGCACAGTAAAAAACAGTTAAAGCACATGCATAATAATTCTACAAGATTACTCAAAATACAAAAAGATGTTTCTTTTTAGATTTCACTTCAGAAGTAGCTTAGACACATGCACTTTACCTTCCCAAGAGTCAATGGCATCCATTTTTGTAGCTTTCATCCTTTTTCTTGCACCAAGTAGGGTTAGTCAATAAAACTAAGGTTTGCTAGGGTTTGCATTTCCTTTCAGCTTCCTGCTTCTTTCTGCAAGTAGATTAGCCTCCTTTGAGTTAGCTTTTTTACATCACAGTTAAAATCTTCTTTTAAGAGCTCATATAAGTTGGCTTAAGCTCCTAGCGGACTTGTGCCAGCTAATTCAGTGACAGCCTGCGGCAAGAGCTAATACTTGTGCATATAGCACCATCGATTCCAAGTTTGTTACGAATTACCGAGTTGATAAAAGTAAAGAAGGGAGTCCCAGGAGTTGCAACATTATTACTACAATACTGGAGCCCACCATATTTTTGGTGCCATTGCCGGGGAAGCGTCAAAGTATTTGTGATTGCTCCTTTTCTTCTATTTTCTACTACAACCTTCTGCTAAGTAGTTTATTTCGGCAAGAGTAGCATAGTTGTTTTACTTCCATTCTGCAATTTCATTTCCGCAAAAGTAGATTAGACATTTCCTATTTTCATTCCATTTCAGCAAGCATAGATTAGATATTTCCCACTTTCATAGATTAGCATTTCAATTCCGCAATTTCAATTTTGCAAGCGTAGATTAGCATTTCAATTCTGCAAGTGTAGCTTAGCATTTCATTCCTGCAATTTCATTTCAGCAAAATAGATTAGTCCTTTCTTGATTTCATTTCAATTTCGCATTTTCATTTTAGCAAGATAGATTTCAGTTAGTTACAGTTCAATCTATTTCAGTTTTGTAGGTACAAGAAGAAAAAAAAAAAAAAAGCAACCCAAAGCATTTCATTTCATGCCTCGTAGGAACAGAGACAATACCGGAAAATTCTTACCCAACACCCCCACCACATCATTGAGTCACCCTTCTCTCTTCTTCAGTGGTATTGATCTAGAAGAACCTATAGGTGAACCTCCAAAGATATACGAAGATCCTATAATAGAAGAAGAGCAAGAAAACATTCCTCTTGAGACCATGGCTGGACGCAGAAATGGTATAGGAGATGGGGAGAGAATAGAAGGTGCCTTTCCCATCCAAGAGACCAATGGGGACACAAAAATGAAAAATATAAGTCCCTCAGCCTTACCTCACTTCCATGGATTGACCACTAAAGACCCTGATACCTTTTTGTTTGAGTTTGTTGTCCTTTGTCAAACTTATGACTATGCAGAAGATGAGCAAAAGTTGAAACTCTTTCCCTCTACCCTCAAGGATGCAGTGCTATGCTGGTTCATGGGGTTACCTGGAAATAGTATCACAACGTGGGCTCAAATGCAGCAAGCCTTTAACAACAAATACCACTACTACTGTAGGTCAATGGAAACGAAGGGAGAAATCTTTCGAATGACCATGGGAAGAGATGAATCTTTAGAAGACTATGAAGAAAGGTTCCAACTTAGTTATAAAAGGGCTAGGTGCACACTTGACCTTGAATCTATGAAGTTGGTTCTGCTCCGAGGAGTCCCTGAAGACCTTCTAGATACCCTCCATTTGCTAGCTGGCAGAGACATCTACCAACTACCTTATGAGGAGATAAAGACTGTTTTTAGAAACCACCCTAGGGCAGCCCAGAACAGAGGTAGGGGGAATCCAATTTCAGCTAGTGCCACCTTCTCCAAGCATGAGTTTGAAAATCAGATGGAAGACCTCAAAAGTGAGATGAGACAGACCATTTCCATGCAACGGGATACTTTCCAAATCCAACAGAAGAAAGAGGAAGCTGAGAAGGCTTTGTCAATATTTTGTCCCAGATGTACAAGGAAGCATCCTAAGAATGAGTGTCCATTGCACTCAGTGGAGGTATGTTTCGTTTGTGAGGAAGACCACCCCACAAACTAGTGCCCAACCTTACCCGGACTTAAAACCATGTACCACGGGGCTGAAGGAGCCACTGAACCACTCTACTTCCTCAATCAAAGGAGGCCACATGTATCCAAACCTTATCAACAGGGGATGCAAGGGACATCCCAAACTTATTACAACCCCAAACAATCCACTCACATACCTTCTTGGGTCCCCCTGCTCATCCTTCCTAGTCCGCACCTCCTCCTTGGTCTTATCCATCTTAATACCATACTCAATCTACTGCTCATTCGTTTCACTCTCATGTCCAGCCACAACCTTAGTGGAATGCACCTCAGCCGGGGTGGAGGCCCCAATACAACTCTCCTCCCACTATTTTACCTCCACCACTTGCTCAAACACAACCATTACCTCCTGCTCCTCCAAGACAACCCAAGATTCTTGCTCAACCGAACCTGAACCCCAACAACAGACAGGCCCAGTAGGTATACACTAGAGAGACAACATACCCTACCTATGTTGTGGAGATACAGGAGATCAACCTACGATCTAGGAAGGTCCTTCCAGATCGCCAACTTCCTCCTCCGGAGGATGAGGAAGAGAAACAGGAAAGTGAACCCCAGGTCATTCCACCCTTTCCTGAGCGACTAATAGCAACCACCCGACCAAACCCAGAGGAGACTGAACTTCTGAGAGAACTTAAAAAGTTGTGTGTAAAAATACCACTTCTTCAGGCCATAAAAGATGTGCCAATCTACAACAAATTGATCAAGGAGAAGTGTTTCATGCACCTAGGCAGGTGCAAGAGAGATGCTCCAACTATCAATGTCATAGGACAATTGCTCGATCTAATGTTGGGGCAAGTAATTTGTCCAAAATATTTGGATCCCGGGAGTCCTGTATTTCATGTCCAGATCAATGGCACCATAATCCCCCACACCCTGATTGATCTAGGGGCTACCATTAATGTGATGACCAGGGACATTATGCTCAAACTTAACCTTCAGAGTTCCTTAAGAAAGACCTCGACAGTACTGTAGTTAGTAGACCGCTCCACCGTGACTCTGTAGGGATTGTGGAAGATGTACTGGTCTCTGTTGATTCTTGGGAGTACCCTCTGGACTTCTTGGTCCTTCAGCCAAAGGAAATAATCACTGGATACCCCCTCATTTTGGGAAGGCCTTGGTTGGCTACTGAGGATGCTTACATCAGTTGTTGAGCAAGGAGCATGACCATCAAGAATGGGCCTATGTCCAAACAGCTAGTCCTATATCCTCCTGCCCAACCTTTGTTAGAACATGACTTACCTCTTTGGTTAGAGGAGGGAGATGAGGATGAAGTCTACTCCGCACCGTTGTGCATAGTAGA
>APFE031722228.1:40576-57080 GCA_000404065.3 Pinus taeda
AGCCTAGCTTGGGCTCATATTATAACCTGTTAGAAGCCGAGAAGATAATTCCCCAGAAATCTGCGGTGCCACTTTTCTTTGCACTGGAAGAAGAAAGGATTAGGAATCACACTTGGATGAGGATTGCCAAGTCCAAGAGTGTGGCAGACATAGGCCACTTGGAAGAACAACTCAAGGAATGAAGAAAAGAATTGGCCATGGTAAGGCATGTGGAGAGCAGTCAAAGGGCCAAACTACAGGAAGAGAGTTTCAGCAGTTGTAGCTCCAAAGAAGTCATAGGGAAAATAGGCCCCCCATTTTGGGAGAACAACAGCAAAAGGAAGGGCCTCCAGCGGACAAAGAAATCTCTGATGAACAATAGAGGGGACGGGCTGCAGGTTGAGGTTGAGGCACTAACAAAAATCTACAGGAAAAGGAATCACAGACATCAGAGGAAATACAGTCTCTAAAGCAACAGGTACAAGAGAAGGAAGCCCAACTGGCATGCATGGCCAGCTGGGTAGTAGAGGCCTTATAGTGTAGCCAACCTGCCAAGTCATATGCCTTATATCTTAGAGATCAATGGTTGCAGTTCCATATTAACACCTTGGCCCAAAGGGTCACCATTCCATTTCAAAATTACCATCAATTCATGGCTTTGTGTGACAATAGCTCAACAAAGGATAAGGCCAAATTATCATAATTCTATTTACACAACTTGGCCCTTCCAAACCTGAATTTGTGGGACCCCAACGCTGTAGTGGGTGATGTGCAACTTATGGCCATGGCCTCTTGGTTAAATTATGAGGAAAAAAGGGTAGCAGAGATTCGAAATCTCATGAACACGGAGCTAAGTGAGCCACTCATGATCAGAGCAGAGCCGGAGGATCCCTCAGCCTTAATATATGCCCACCAACACCTGGCTAATAACCCTCAGGTCCTACCAAATTACATTGAATGACAAGCTCAAGCCATTGCTCATTTTGAGAACATGGAAAGACTGTTGGGGGATAACTGCATTCATGCTTGCACAAGGAGGTGGAACACACTATCCCACAGTCTAAAAATAAGAGAATACCACTCCCCAACAAGGATGAGGGAGGCTTTGGCAAGAGTACCCCTATATAAACATACAATGCAAAATCTATAGGCCAACTGGATCGGCCTAAAGTTCATTCCTTCCTTGCTTTTAGGACTACTCGAAGGATTCAAAGAAGAAGAGTAACACAGGAAGTGGGAGGAAGTAGAAAGAAAAGTAGGATTTCATGACCAAGAAGAAGACATCACCTCGGAAGCCTGGGATGTGAGAGAGGTAGTCAAAGCAATCAAAGATGATGAGTTGGATTAGTTGCTCAGAGGATGAGAAACCCATTTAGCAGGGGGGTGATGATGAGCCCCAAAAATGGGTAACTTATTGGGCTCATTTTTCCTATTGTTCTCCATTAATCCACCATTATTCATAGTTTATGCATGCTTTTGAGTATATTTATGTTAATTGAATGAATGAGAATAGTCACTTGCCCATGAAGTCTAATACGTGCTTATTGCAGATTTTTGGACATCTTTTGGACCAAGGTCAAGCATTTATGAGCTAGTTGACAGTCAACTACGAGGGGACAAGGCTGAGGATTTGTAGGAAGTGGGTCTCTTGCACTAAATGACCATTCCTTGAGTTCTCAACCATCAGCTTGGAGTTCAGCAGCCCACTGAAGATGAGCCCCAAAGGCAGCCAAGTAGCTTTGTAAAAGTGGCTGATTACTTGCAATTTTGAGCAACGAAGCCCCTTGAGTTAAGGAGGGCTATTGGAGGTCCTCGTAGTGCATAAATAGGAAGGCTTCTAGCCTTCGTGGGACTTTTTGGAACATTTGTATTTCGCACTTTAGTGCTGCTTTGTATCTCAGCCCATTTTGGAGCTTCTGCTGTAAAAAATTTTAGTGACATGGTTATTTTTTGGGTAATGGAAATCAGTTTCAGTTTGCATCAGCTTTGAGCTTCTTCTTAGGAGCCTGTAGCTCTTGGGGTTGGGCCCAACCCAAGTTCTAGGTCCTCCTCTGTGTACTGTTATATATTTTTGTTGCCTTCAAATAATTTCTGCTAGTAGATTAGAATCTTGCTTGGTTACCTAGGTCATTTTTTGTGATTGAAAAATATTTTCATGTTTCAGAGTGATTTGATAGGTTGGTAACATAAGAGATCTTCAAAAAAAGGTCATCAAGCAACCTTGGATCTCACCTCTCCCTCCTCGGGACTATGAGCTGAGACCAAGATTTCCTTGCTGCCACAAAAAACTATTCTTGCTTCTTCATGCAATTGCTAGTGTTAGATTCTCAGTTGCAAGAGTTGATACCAGATGTGATTACATGCTTAGATCCATTCTTGCTTAGTTCTCATAGTTATTTTACATGATTCTCTACCAATAAATTTCTGTTCATCATGGTTGTTGGTTTCTAGGTCAAATTAGGTCAAAATAGCTAGATATTTGGTTTGCATAGTCTTTGTTGGGTCAGTTTTGGGAAAAAGCATGCAGAACCCCTGTGTTACCTTTTTGCCTACCCTTCCTCCATTAGCGCAGCCTACTCCATCCCCTAACTCAGATTCTTGCCTCTCATTTGCCACATTTTCTCACTCTGCCCTAATTTCTTCATTCTTGTCCAACATTGCTCCCTCCATCCTTGACGAATCCAATCACCCTAATCACTCCTCAGCCTCATTCACCAAGTCCTAGACCCCTTCACATCCTCATCCAACCTCCATTTCCACTTTTCCACCTTTCTTCCCCCATCAACCCTCCAAAATCCCCTTTCGGAACATCCTATAGAACCCCTGCAGACTTCCTGTAGAAGCTCACGAGAGCAGTTTTTCGAGATCCGGTCACTGTGAAACTCTCTGGAAGGGTGTTAGCGACCCCTTAGGCCCTCTTCTCACCTTCCCAACCTCTTGCAATCGCCTACCCCATTTCCTTTCGCCAATCAACCTCTGCACTGTAAAAAACAGTTAAAGCACATGCATAATAATTCTACAAGATTACTCAAAATACAAAAAGATGTTCCTTTTCAGATTTCACTTCAGAAGTAGCTTAGACACATGCAATTTACCTTCCTAAGAGTCAATGGCATCCATTTTTGTAGCTTTCATCATTTTTCTTGCACCAAGTAGGGTTAGTTAGTAAAACTAGGGTTTGCTAGGGTTTGCATTTCCTTTCAGCGTCCCGCTTCTTTCTGCAAGTAGAATAGCCTCCTTTGAGTTACTTTTCATCCACCACAGTTAAAAGCTTCTTCTAAGAGCTCATAAAATTTGTCTTAAGCTCCTAGCGGACTTGTGCCAGCTGATCCAGTGACAACCTGCGGCAAGAGCTAGTACTTGTGCATATAGCACCGTCGCTTCCAAGTTTGTTACGAACTACCAGGTTGATAAAAGTAAAGAAGGGAGTCCCAAGAGTTGCAGCATTATTTCTGCAATACTGGAGCCCACCACTTGGAAATTTGCATCCATAGATGAGTTATGTCTCTCTCCTTCTCAAGCTCAAAGAATAGTGGAATAGAATTTTTTTGTGGAATGACCCTACCCCCTTCAATAGATCTATAGTAAGACTCAACGTTAGGTTGGGGTCTAGGTTCCTTTAACTATGGGTCCTCTTTTTTGTTTTCTTGCTATATGCTTCCCTCCTTATCCAATTTTTTAGTCTCCTATACCCCATCCAATTATGCCTTATGAAGATTTATAGCACCCGAGGGTGTTGTTGAATTATCACAGTGTTAACGGGATCCCTTCTATTAAACCCTCATGTCATCTTTGTTTGTGAAGTTTGAGGAAATAAGAGGGTTGATACAATTGTTAAATGCAACACTAAATAACTGAAATGCCTGTGTGGACAATTCCCTTACACAACTGCCAAATTCACTCAAACTAGAGGATTTCTTGTTCAATTCACTTGGAAAAAAGGAAGTAATTACAGAGCCTACCTCTTCATAGTGTTTGCTGTGGCCAACCCCCATGTTTTCTACTTTGAAACTTCTCTCGGCCAATCCTGTAGAGTGTCTCTGTGTATCCCGTGTATCCCGTAGGAATCCTGTGTGCAATCCTGTAGGATTTCCTGTGCAATCCTGTAGGAAGTTCTGTGTAGAAAAACGATGGTGTTTTCCTCTTCGGTAGGTGGCCTGGGTATGAGAGTGATTTTTTCAAGGGTGAGACTCGAGGAAATGCATGCATGAGTGCATGTGGATCAACAAATATTTCTTCTTATGGCCGAGTTATGTGAGGTGGTGTGCTGGCAGTAGAGGTATGTTTTCTATTTTTGGACTGTTTGTCCCCACTACCACCTCATCATTTCCCCCTCCTCATAATCAACTCCCAGTTCATGCCTCCATAGACTTAAATGTTTTTGTCCTTCTCTTCTCCTTTTTTGACTTGACTATTGCCACGTGTGGGAGGACCAACTATTTTGTCTTCGTCGACTGAACGAAGGTGGCCAAGTTAACTGGCCACCTTTTTCTTATAAGTCAACTTACTCATAACCTTTAAAGATTTTAACTACATTAGGCAAATGAGAGAGTGATCGAGATACTTACCTGTGGTGCTACAGTTGTTGAAGACTGGAGGTGTTTGCTGTGTGTTGGCTGCATATTATTTTTTCCTCTCTTTTTTTTATTGCTCCCTGATGATTCCTTTGATGTGCAGGTACCTGGTGTTGAAGATGATGGTGTTGCTGCTGCTTTGGATCTCCTTCTACTCTTGGATCATTATGTTTGAAGCTTGCTGTAATCATGATTCGTATTTTGTGGGATATGCTACTATAGGATGTCCTAAAGCTGCTTCTCCCTCACAACTCGTAAACATACACTCTACTGGGATTTTGAGGATGGTGGCATGGATCGATAGGAAGACTAGGAGTGTGGAGAAATGAGTCATACTCAGGTGTTGCTCCCTTCAGCTCTCTGTTTCATGTTTTTTCTTTTCTCTTGAAGACTGTGACAAATATATATATATATTGAAACTAATTTTTTTGATGGTGACTACAGGGGTGATTAAAATGGACATAGGTATGGTAATGAAATGTTGATGTAGGGGTGTTATTTCTTTGACATAGCAGGTCATTGTTTTTCCCTAGGGTCACTTCCTATAGGTTTCCTGAGCCACTGTAATTCCTAAAAGATCATCCTATAGGTTTTCAGGGAATCCTGTAGGTTTATAAGGGATCCTATAGGAAACACTTTCCCCTTGTAAATAGAAGCAAAGGAGTGAAAAAAATGGAAAAAACGGCGGAGTGATGAATGAAAATGAGTGGAAAAATAAAAATGTGAGTGAAATAGGTCCCTTTTTTATCCTCCTATGTTCTCTTATCGCCCTCCTTGCTGACCTACAAATAGAAATTTTCATGATTTTTTCCCTTTTTTTTTCCTTTTTTATTTTTTTAAAACAACTAGGCCTCCTCTGAGAGTTTTTCATCCTAGCAGTTTTCCCTGGGCGCCTCAAGAGAGGTTTTCACCCAGGGATCTTTTTATTTTCCTTTTTTTTTTTTAAACCATTGGGTCACTCCAAGAGGTTTTCAACCCAATAGTGGGACTCAAGCACCTCATGGAGGTTTTCACTTGAATCCTTATTTTTTTTTTTCTCAGTGATTTGATGAGGCAAGAGCTAAAACTTGCTCCACTACCATCACTTTTTTATTGATACCATCATTGAACTCCTTCTTTGACAATGGTATTTCGTAAACTTTCAATGAGTGTCCATTAACAAGTAAATGAATGGCCTCTTCATCTGTGGTTTTGATCGGCACTGAGCCATTATCATGACATCTCTCTATAACATAAGGTCCTAGCCATCTTGTCCTCAACTTGCCCTTAACATATTTATATTTGGAATCATATAACAAGGCCCAATCACCTTTTTAAAATTGTTTATCCTTGATGTTTTTATCATGCCATATCTTCCTCTAATGTTGGGTTACATCCATGCGTAGGAGGGATTGCATTCTGAACTCATCTAAACCATTTAACTACAACAATCTCTCTCTTTGTGCACTGTTGAGATCTAGATCTAGTTATGCTACCATCCTTAGTGTGTTATACTCAAACTCAATGGACAGTAGGGCCTTTTTCCCATAAACCAACTCATAGGGTGTGAATCTAGTGGTGGTCTTCCAGGTGGTATTATAGGCCTAGGCGGCCTCAACTAGTCTATCTGCTTAATCTTTCCTGCTGTTGTTAACCACTTTGGAGGTCCTATGCTTGATCTCATGCTGGTTGAGCAAGTCTTCAATCATGTTGGAGGTAAGCTGGCTGCCTTGATCAGTGACCAATTCTCTAGGGTACCTAAATTTGTAAAATACATTCTTCCTTAAGAACTCAACCACCTTCTCCTCTGTTGCTACCTTAATTGTCTTGGTTTAAGCCCACTTTTTCAGATAGTCAGTAAACACAATGATGTACTATTTTTTCTTGGAAGGAGGGTCAATAGGTCTAATGAATTCCATGCCCCACTTGTCAAATGGCTCGAAAGTCACTTGAGGTTGCAGAGGAATTTCATCCCTTGGAGTAGGCTTTCCCATCCTTTGGCATTGATCACACTGACTGCTATATCTTTTCACATCTTGATGAAGAGTGGGCCAATAATAGCCTGCTTGTAAGAATTTGAATGTTGTCCTCTTTGTTGCATAGTGACCTCCACAAGGCCCATCATGACATGTTAGAAGGATGTCAAAGACTTCCTCCTCCCTGACACACCTTCTCAAGAATTGATCTAGGCCAAGTTTGATGAGGTTTCCCTCAATCCAAGTGAAGGGGGCACTCTTCCTTATAATCTTGCTTTTCTCATTGGACTCAGGACAAGTTCGGTGGGAACTGTGTAGATACCAAATAGTTTTCTGTCAGCAAACCATGGAGAGAGAAATGAAATGACAAACAAGTGCTCATCCAGTAACTAGTCATCAACCATTCCCTCTTCACCTGTAGGCAAAGTTAATCTGGACAAAAAGTTTGCAACAACATTTTCCTTACAAGGCTTATCAACAATAGTTAAATCAAATTATTGTAATAAAAGCAACCATCTTATAATACGAGCATTCACATCAGGTTTATTCATTAAATATTTGATTTCAGCATGGTTAGTATGGACAAATGTTTGATAGCCTGTAATATAATGCCTAATTTTGTTCAATGAATGCACAACAGCTAGGAGCTCCTTTTTGGTCACTGTGTAGTTCAGTTCAGTCTTTGATGTATTCTTATTGATAAAGTAAATGGCATAAGGAAATTTCTCATCTATCTAACCTAGGGTAGCTCCTATGGCTTTGTGTCAGGCATCAGCATGAATGTGAAAATGAAGGGCCCAATTTGGGCCTCAGAGAATTGGGGCAGTAGTTAACTTGTTATTCAGGATGTCCAAGGCCTCTTGACAGATTTTTGACCATATAAACTCAGAGTCCTTGGCCAACAACCCAAATAAAGGAGACGCCAACATGTTGAATTTCTTTATGAGCCTTCGGTAGTATCTGGCTAATCCTAGGAAACTTCTGATATCTCTGTGCTTTTGAGGACTCGGTGGGACCCTTTGGATAATAGCTATTTTGTTGGGGTCCACCTGCAGTCCTTGTTGAGATATTGAATGACCCATCACGGTCCCTTCAGTCATCAAGAATTCACATTTCTCGGGACTGAGAGACAAGTTCATCTCAATGCATTTGTTCAGTACCTTACCTAAGCTAGACAAATCCTGCTCGAAATCACCCCCATAAGGTGTGAAATCATCCATATGGATTTCTACCGCATCATGGACCAACTCAGCAAAGATACTCAGGATTACTCTCTGAAAGGTGGCAGGATCATTGCATAGTCCAAAAGGAAGGACCCTATAGGCAAAAGTGTCCCAAGGACAAGTGAAGGTGGCTTTATCCTGGTCTTCCAAGCTAATCTAGATTTGGTTGTACCTGCTAAATCCATATAGGAAAGAGAAACTTTTTCCCTTCAAAGTCATCTAGCACTTGGTCGATGAAAGGTAGAGGGGAATGGTCCTTATTTGTGGCTTTGTTCAATGCCCTGTAATCAACACAAATCCTCCACTTTCCATTTTTCTTGGGAACTAACACCAGAGAGGAGACCCACTCACTGTCAAAGATAGGATAAATAAATCCTACATCTAGCAATTTTTGCAGATTTTCTTTGACTATCTCTTTAAGAGCTAGATTCATCCTCCTTTTGGGTTGTTATACTAGCTTGCAACCTTCCTTCATATAAATATGGCGAGTACACACTGAGGGGTGTACTCCCTTCATTTCTTTGTAACTCCATCGAAGGCATCTAGATGTTCCTTTAGCATGTTGCACAACTTCCCCTCTTAGAGAACAGAAAGAGATGGATTGATTTTCAATGTTTTCTCAGGGTCGAATTCTATGGTTTTGACATGAAGAGGATTGTCATCAGCCAAGTACAAATCAATTGGATGGTTTTTATGGGTTTCCTTTACTACTTCTAGGGAAAATGTACTGGGAGTTGGACTTTGGAGTAGGTGTTCAATTAAATTGTCTTCATCCTATGGTCCTCGTCCCATGGTTGTTTCTAAGGTATAAAGTTGGGAAGTATAAACTTCATCTTCTTCCTCCTCTCCCATCCATAAAGCTAAATCATGTTGTAGAGATGGTTGAGCAGGAGGGTATATGAATAACTTCTTGGAAATATGCCCATTCTTGATGGTCATATTCCCAGCTTTGCAGCTGATGTAAGCATCGGCAGTAGCCAACCAAGGCCTCCCAAGGATGATATGGTAATCAATAAGCTTAGCCTTAGGCTGGAGAACAAGGAAATATGTAGGGTACTCCCAAGAGTCAATGGCGACCATCACATCCTCGACAATCACCTTAGGGGTCACTGTGGAGAAGTCTACAAGTTGCAGGACCATTGTGGTGTTTCTCAATGAACCTTTGAGGTTGAGCTTGAACATGGTGTCCTTGGTCATCACCTTAATGGTAGCCCCAAGATCGACCAAAGTGTGTGGGACAATGGTGCCATTGATGTGCACATGTACTACAGGGCTTCTAGAGTCCAAATACTTTGGTCAGATTACCTGCCCTAGCATTAAATCAGAAAACTGTGACATTAATGGTGGGGCATCTCTTCTTCACGCTTGAAGCACTTCTCATTAATCAACTTATTGTAAATAGGAACATCTTTTATTTCTTGGAGAAGTGGAATCTTTACACATAGATTTTTCAATTCTCCCAGAAGTTCAGTCTCTTCCGGGGTAGGCTGGAATAGTTGGTTTAATCTCTCAGGAAAGGGTGGATTTAATTTAAGAATGCTTTCCTCTCTTTCATCCCCAACCTCCCTAGGTGCATGTGGAGTTTGGTTATCCAAGAGAACTCTCCCAGATCTCAGGTTAATTTCCTGGATTTCCACAACATAAGATGGATATGATGTCTCTCCACTGTATACTTGTTAAGCATGTCTGTTGTTTGGGTTAGGATTTGGCTAGGCAGACATCTGGGGTTTCTTGGGTGGAGCAAAGTGTACCAACTGTGGTTGGGTAGGTGGTGGAGGCAATAAAGCTGGAGCATTGTTTTATTAGGGCCTCCACCCTGGGGTGGTGAATTCCACTAAGGTCATGGCAGAGCATATGGTTGAAATGACTGGTTGGCTGGATGGGAGTGACATTGAGATGCAAAGGACTAAGGAAGAGGTGTAGACCAGGAAGGATGGGTAGGGGGTCCCTTGGAAGGTATGGATGTGGTTTGGTTGGGGTTATAATATGCATGGGATAACCCTTGCATGCCCTGCTAGTATGTCCTAGGCCCATGAAGTCTCCTTTGGTTTATGTAGCAAAGCTACTCAGTGACCCCTTCAGCTCCTTGATATACAACTTTGAGTTCAGGAAAAGAAGGCCACTTGTCCGTGGAGTGGTTTTCTTCATAGATTGAGCATATTTCAATAGAATTTAATGGACATTCATTCCTAGGGTGCCTCCTGGTGCACCTAGGACAAAAAATGAACAAGGCTCTCTTTGCTTCCTCCTGCTTTCTATTAATATGCATAATTTCCATTGGTAAGGCAAGGGTTTGCAACATCTCACTCTTGAAATCTTCTAGCATGTTTCCAATTTCACCCTTCATGGATGTGTTGGAAGAGGATGTATTGACCATAAGTTGACTACCCCTACCCTTTTTCTTGGCTGCCCTAGAATGGTTTCTAAAGAAAGTCTTGATGTCCTCATAGGGTAACTGGTAGATAACTCCTCCTGCTAACAAGTGTAGGGTATCCAGAAGATCTTCCCTTACTTCCCTAAGTAGGACCAACTTTAGTGACTTAGGGTCAAGTGGGCACCTGGCCCTTTTGTAACTAAGCTAGAATATTTCTTCATAATCCTCTAGATATTCATCATTGCCTAAGGTCACCTTAAAAAATTTCTTCTTTAGTATCCTTAGACCTACAATAGTCTTGATACTTATTGTTGAAGGCTTGCTTCATTTGAGCCCAAGTTGTGATGTTATCCCCAGGTAAACCCATGAACCAACAGAGAGCTGCTTCCTTGAGGGTAGATGGAAATAGTTTCAACTTCTGCTCATCATATGTATAGTCATAGGTTTAGCGTATAACAAAAAACTCAATAGGAAAGTGTCAGGGTCCTCTATGGTCAAGCCATGGAAATGAGGAAGGGAAAAGGTGCTTATATTTTTCATCCTAGTGTCCCCATTGGTTTCCCTGATGGAGAAGGCACCCTCAACTCTCTCTCTATTCCCTCAATCATTTCTATTTTTAGCCATTGGCTCGGTAGGAATGGTTTCTTCTTCTTCCCCTATAGGTTATTCAAATATGTTTGGTTGCTCACGTAAGGGTTCCTCCAGTTCACAGCCACCGAAGAAGAGGGAAGGTTGGTTGTTGGATGCAGTGGGTGTATTTGGCAAAAACTTCCATAAGTTATCCCTATTCCTACGAGGCATGAAAGGAAATGTTTTTGGTTTGATTTTGTGATTTTTTCAAATTTTGAAAGTGCTTTGGAAAACTGAATTTTCAGATGGAATGGAAACCACTAACTAAATGAAAAAATAATTGCTAAATTGAAATCTAACTTGCAGAATTAAAATTGCAGACTGAATGAAAAGATTAGGTAATTGCTTGAAATCTAACTTACAGAATGGAAAGGAAAGAAAAGAATGCAAAATGAAAAGAAAACTAAATTACTTTTGCAGAAATGAAACTAATGGCATAATAGTAGAAACAAGAAGTAGAAGAAAGAAAGAAGTAATCACATATTACTCAGACACCTCTCCAGTAATGGTGCCAAAAAGTGATGAGCACTAGTATTGCATCAAGAATGCTGCAACTCTTAGGCTACCAACTGTACTTTATCAACCCAGGGTTCAAACAAACTTGGAGGTGACAATGTTGTATACACAAGTATAAGTGATGGTTCTTCCTTTTGTCACTTGTTCAACTGGCGAGAGACCATTAGGGGTTTTCAAGCCAGACTTCTATGAATTCATAAGGAGCTTGGTTTCTTGATGAAATAAAGGGAAATGTACTCTAAGAGAGAGCTAATATATTGCAATAATGGAAAAGACCAAAATTCAATGCTAAATCACATAATTTCCTAATTAATTGCTAAGAAACTAAGCTTCGCAATAATGCTAAATTAACATGAACCAAATGCTACTATCTAAGCATGGAATTTAAAAGCATCAAAAATCACTATTGTGCAAGTAAAGGGACTGAAATAACTCTATTTTTGTCTTTTTGTTCTTTTCACGCAAAATCAAATATGCAAACTAATGTCTTTTGGTGATGTGGCAGGTGATTTAGGGATGTTTGAGGATGGTTGAATGGTTTAGGAGATGGATGGATGGTGTAGGAGACCCTTGGGTGACCTTTGTGGGCTTCCTAGAGGTTTTCCCTCAATTCAGCCGCAAAACAGGCCACTACAGGAAAACCTACAAGATGTACTAGAAACCTACAGGATTCCATGTATTTCTACAGGATGAAACCATGAGAAAAACGATGGGTGTGGGAGGTGATGTAAAGATTAGGGAAATTGGTTGATGGGTGGAATGGAGTGACAAGAGACCTATGATCACTCAAAACTCAACAACAAGGTTACGAGATGGTTGGATTCGCTCAATGTGCTTGGAAAAATTTCTATGTAAAATGATGAAATTAGTGAAGGCAATGGTGAAAGCAGAGAATGATTATGGTGGATGAAGTGGAATTTGATTGTTGGCTATGAGGTCTTTGTCTTCTCCTGAAGCACCTACTCTGCCTCAAACATGTATAATTTCCAAAAATTCATGTAAATAAGAAACATTCTCATAAGCTAGAAAAGCATAATTAATGAACTAACTAGCTACTTTATACATGAGGAAAGTAACTGAACGAAATGGAATCATGGATGTGATCTACTACAAGAATGAAGATGGAAGAGATGGCAATATAATCCTACTTTGAAAAACTAATCAAATGCTAGCTGAAATACAGTAAAATCTTAAAGCTTATGAAATAAATAGAAATCTATGTTTTTGGGGCTGCATAAGGGCCCCTTCCTAAAATCATGATCCCAGGGGGAAGAAGTGAGGCCAAGACACCTACTAACAGCCTTGTGCTTCTTTTATCCCTTCCAACCTACTACTGAAGGAAGACACAAATAGAAGTAAACTAATAAACAACCAATAAAATCTACACTACTTGCAATGAAAATACCTCTAAAGACAAATTAGCAATGAAGCTATGTGTTGGTTGATAAAAGCTATCTGTTAAAACCCCTAACTACCCCACATTAAACATCAACCCAGGAAATTCCTTTTATTCCAAGAGTGTAACCAATATGTGCATGCTATGAATCCAGAGAGTAATGATTCTTAAAATGAAGTATAAACCTTTGATACAAGAAAACAGATGCATTTATAAAACTCAAATTGCAATTGTTATAGGAAATATTACATGTAAGCATAAAGATTTAATCATTTATTGAAATTGTAATCAAATCTCAAACAAGCAATTCAATTGATAATAGAATCAACAGAGAGCACAATAGCAATAACCAATCTCTTCTTAGCCAGTTCAATCTAAATCACACTCAATCTCAAGAAAGCAATCCAAATGGAAATGATGTCAACTGAGAGTTCAATAGCGATAACCAAACTCTTTCAGCTGATTAAATAAATAAGGTTCCCTACCTTAACGGCTAATTAAGTTAATCTACAATAAGCGTAAATATAATCAAATGACAACGCTGCGAAACATGTAAAGAAAATATACTAACTTCAATATAGGAAATCGGTAAACAAAAAATAAGATAACTCACAGAAAAATGGGAAAAATATCAAACCACACAAACTTCCATGAATCAGAAATATATAACACAAGGGATAGTTGTTCAATCCACCAGAGGTTAGGCCCTTAGCCACCAGTGAATACTACTGAGCTACTTCAGAGAATACGAATGAACCAACATAAATTATATATTAACCATTGAACTCAAGTCTCATTACAATATGGTTGTGTTCTCCAATAGCACGAGTCTATAAATTAAAATTACAATTTGAAATAAACAAAGATCGATCGATCCCCTTTCCTCCTACAATATTTCGCTTTTATAGTCAGAAAGAGGTAAAAGATAAATGTGATCCCTCAGGATTGGGAGATCATGAGGAATTCACAACTGAATGATATTTTCTGACACCCTTCATATTTAGCATTGATCCTCTTGATTTGTCCTCCGACTTGACCGCAATCAACGCACCCCATTCTTCCTTTGTTGGTTTATGTTGTTCCATTTCTAGGGAACAACAACTATTCCTTTCATCATTTCTCTGCATAGAAAGGAGTATAATTTAGTTACGGTGGAAAAATCCTAATCGAGGGTAGTTCATCTGTTTCTTATCATAATCCATCAATATGTTAGCATATCAAGATATGAAAGAGATAAGCAAAGAGGAAAAAGGTGAGGGAATTAAGAGTAAATACATACCCATTTCGTAACTCAAAGTAAATAGTTCTTATGCAGAGCAATTAAAGAGTAGGCTCGAGAGAAAGTGTCAAAAATTGGTCTAAAACCATGATGTTGAGCCAGGAGCACAAAGGTGGGCCCTTCCTTTCCTTCAGGCAATTCATAGTCAGCCCGATACCCTTCAGGGGGGTACCAAATAATGGGGCTCTGAAACTGGCATCCTAACCAATAAGGTCCTTCTCTCAAAATAAGATTGTTGTAGGTGACCATACGGTCCGCAACAACTTTAAAAATTTTGTAATTAAATGGTTCCCTATCTTTCACACTATTAGTGTAGATCATCCATCTGAGCTTAGATGCAGTCAGAGATCTGTTTTGAATGGAGAGGAAGTATGATATTCTTTTCTGCACAATATCCTTATGTATGGTCCTTAAAGTTTTAATCACCCATTCTCGTTTCATCAGACTCTTATGGTTGGTAAACATTTGTAAGGGGTGCTTAGGTTCACTTCTCACCCAAAGATCCAATCCATGTTCTTGTCTTTGAAATGCATTATAAGCTTTAAACCATTTCAATTCGTTAACTGCAAATGAAATAAAAGCCAGGAATTGAACATCTCCTGCAAAAGGGTTAGGGTTCTTTTCCACCACGTTCTCTAATATAAAATTTTGTAGATAAAAATCACAAAGAAGCCTTTGGACCTTTACACCATGTTTCTTGCAACAATTTATAAAATCTTCAATTGTTCCTAATTCAATTGGTTTACCAGCTCTTACAGCTTTAATTTCAACAACAAGTATTGTTCTAATAAAAACAAGGCATAATTGGTGGCGGGAGACCTACATGCTAGGACATCCAAGTACAGTGAGAAAATCGTGTTTGTCTGACTTATGACTCTATCTAGCTTGAGCTTGATCTTCCCTGTTTTTACTTCCACCTTCCTACTTCTGTCAAAAGTCTCGCTCTCTGTTGTATTCATTTCCCGAAGCTGTGTCTGCAACTCTTGATATTTCTGCTAGGAAATGGTTTCTTGTTCAAATCGTTCCAATGCAAACCGGGCTTATGCCAATTCCTCTTGAAGATTGAGTAGAATGGGGTCATGGTGTGTCATAATATCTTTGGTTTGTATGTCCGTCTAAGTGCCTATGCTATAAGAGGGGATATCTTCTGTCTGTACTTCTTTATTGTATGAGGTCCAAACCTCCATCTAAGTAGCTACATCTACTAAATTTGCATGCGGTACTTCTTGAGTGATGATTGTCTAAATAAGTATGAGCTTAGTTTGAGTTCCTGCAGCCCTACCTTCATATAATTCCTTTTGCACGGCCACATTTAATTCCTCAGGTGTATTGTTTGGAACCCTTCCCATTGTGATTTCTTTCATTTTTCTTCGGAGCCTCTTGACCATCTTACAAAGTTTCTGGTTTTCTTTTTTAAGCTTCAATTTTGTTCTAGCTCTATACCTTTTCTGAGGAATAATTGGTTTGTTGATAATCTCGTTAATAGATTTTATCTCTAAAGATCCTGGTTGTTCACCCTGGCTTTGTTCCAATAACACTGTGTCTCCAGATTGATTATCGGACTCCCGAATAATCTCTGTCTCTGCTTCCTCTACTTGGCCTATGTTTTCTGTGTCTAGACCTTCATAATTGTTTTCCACTAGGAGCGTGTCACCAGATTGGCTCTCTAATTCCTAAATGGCCTTTGTAGCTGTTGAGGAAGAAAAAATTTTGGTATAGCCAGAATTCCTTGGAGACTGGGTTTCTCCTAAGTTAAGATTAAGCAGTTGTTTAGGCTACATGTAGACATTCATGTTGGCAAGGACTTGGGCCATCCCTGCCTTGAAATCATGCAAAAGAGCATCTTGAGAACTCATATTTGGTGTTGGAGGAGGCCCCACTTCGTTCCTTTTTTCATCGTCAAGATGCCCTGCTCCCTCCTCAGGTTCTGGTTTAGGGTTATCTTGTCCTCCTAACTCTGGTTGCAAGTCTTGTTCATTTACCGGGCTAGATAATTCTATGGGTTGACTAGTGCTGCCTTGAGGATTTTCAGACGTTCCCTGGTTTGACTTCAACCTTGTAGATCATCTGTGCTTGTGATATCTGCTTCCTGAAAGGGCAATCCTTTTTCTTTTTGGAATAGGGTTAGGTGCTGGCAGGTTTTCACCTCTTTCGAGGGCTAATTGGAGTTTTATTTTCTACTCCAATACCATACGCGGAGCTTCTGTTGCTTACAGGCATCCACAACCTTGACAGAGTTGCTGTCTAACCCTTGGGAACCATGGTCCTCTATGTATAATTGGGGAAGTGCATTATGATGTCCATAGTAGCGACCAATGTGTTGGCATGGTAACTAGATGAACACATTTCCATTCACTAGGAAGTAGTGAAAGTGGTCAGGCCAACTTGTGATGAGACCTCCCGTTCCAAGGACTTTGTTTCTTTGATGCATCCATTAGATCATATCCCTAGTGTGGTGGCCATATTGGGAATGCCACTTCACTCCTTCCTTATGATCATGGTAGGTTGGCTCGTGATGAGACCCCCTATCCTCCATTTGTGAAAAAAAAAATCATAAAATTGTTAGCGAATATATATA
>APFE031722228.1:57285-75413 GCA_000404065.3 Pinus taeda
GTAGAAGAAGTTTGAACATATCAATAAAAAAAAATATACCTATAATATTATTGATAATAAACAGAGAGAATTATACGAGACGGGGGAGCACCAACATGGTAAAGATAATCAATCAGTTTCATTTATAGCAGAAATGAGGACAGTGAAGTGATATAGATAATTGTGTCCTTTCTTTTTCGATCATCACAAAGAAATCTTGTTAAAAATTATAATATTCAAGATATTTGCCTGTTTCAGTAGACTCCATATTTGTTGTCCTTAGATATGTATTGTACTTTTATGCCATAAAGAGGATCATAAAGAGTGAACTGGAATAGGTTAGGAATGATCATGCAAGGGGAAGAAAGGGTGTTCTAAAAAATACTCACAAGGTGTTGTTTCCTGAAGGGAACAACAAAAGAAAACATCCACAAAAAGTGTTGTTCCCTATAGGGAACAATAGCTATTCCCTATAGGGAACAATAAAGAAAAATACGCGCAAAAAGTGATGTTCCCTATAGGGAACAATAGTTGTTCCCTATACGGAATAATAGTTGTTCCCTATAGGGAATAACAAAGAAAAATACAAATGAAAAGTGTTGTTTCTTATAGGGAACAACAGTTTTTCCCTATAGGGAACAACAAAAGTAAAATGCACACGAAAAGTGTTGTTCCTTATAGGGAACAATAGTTGTGCCCTATAGGGAATAACAAAAGAAAAATGCACATGAAAAATGTTGTTCCTTATAGGGAACAACAGTTGTTCCTTATAGGGAACAACAATTGTTCCCTATAGGGAACAACCATTGTTCCCTATATGGAACAACAGTTGTTCCCTATAGGGAATAGTAAAAGAAAAATGCATATGAAAAGTGACGTTCCCTATAGGGAACAATAGTTGTTCCCTATAGGGAACAACAAAAGAAAAATGCACATGAAAAGTGTTGTTCCTTATAGGGAACAATAGCTGTTCCCTATAGGGAACAACAAAAGAAAAATGCACATGAAAAGTGTCGTTCCTTATAGGGAACAACGGTTGCTCCCTATAGGGAATAACAAAAGAAAAATGCACATGAAAAGTGATGTTCCTTGTAGGGAACAACGATTGTTCCCTATAGGGAACAATGATTGTTCCCTATAGGGAACAACAAAAGAAAAATGCACACGAAAAGTGCTATTCCTTATAGGGAACAACAATTGTTCCCTATAGGGAACAACAAAAGACAAATTCACATGAAAAGTGTTGTTGCTTATAGGGAACAACAAAAGAAAAATGCACACACAAAGCATTGTTCCTTATAGGGAATAGCAGCTATTCCCTGTAGGGAATAGCAACTGTTCCCTGTACGGAATAGCAACTGTTCCCTGTAGGGAACAACAAAGGAAAACAAGAAAAAAACCAATAAACAATCATCTCTACTATTCTAAGCAAATGCAATCAAATAAAAAGAAAACAAAAAAGTAATTGTATGTACAAGATTCAAAAATAAATTCTTTACTGGACAGGTGTCGTGGAAGAGTTTCCTTCTTTAGTGAGAATTCGTATCATAGAATCTTTGCGTATCTATTGGAAAAAGGATTCCCTTGTAAGCAGTTTGTGGTAGAGGCGTACCCAATGCCCATTTGCTTTAAAAGAGTAGCCAGACCCATCAATGGTGGCTAATGTAAGGGTGCCATTATCGTGCACCTCTTTTATCTCATAGGGACCTAACCATCTAGTCTGGAGTGTGCCCGGGAAATCCTAGAACCTAGAATCGTACAGAAGTGCCCAGTCAGCTTCATGGAATATCTTTTTCTTGATGAGGGCATCATGCCATTTTGCTATTTGTTGTTGAATAAGTGTAGTATGCTAAAGAGCCAACAACCAGATTTCATCCAATTCATTTATTTGTTGTAATCTATTAATCTATGCCTCATTCAAATCCAACCCTACTTCTTGATCTATGCTCAATGTTTGAATTTCAAATTCTATGGGGAAGATAGGTTCTTTTCCAAACACTAGCTGATATGGGGAGTATCCTGTGGTATTCGTCCAAGTCGTGCGATATGCCCACAGGGCTTCTGGAAATTAGGTGGCTCAGTCGGATCTATGCGAGGTGATTGTCTTTGTTAGAATGGCCTCAATTACTTTGTTGGTACTTCCTACCTAGCCGTTTGCTTGCGGGTGGTATGGAGATGTGATTCTATGCAGAATGTGATGTTTTTTTAGTGTAGAAGCAATCTTAGGGTCTACAAATTGTGTCCCTCCATTCGTAATTATTTCTATGGGCAAGCCATACCACACGAAAATTTGGGAAAGAAAGTGGATTACTGTGTCCTATGTTTCCCTTGGTAATGCTTCTGCCTCCACCCATTTAGTCACATATTTCGTTGCAACGAGTATATATGTATTTTGATTAGATGATGGATTTATTGGGCCAATGAAATCTAATGCCCAACATTCAAAGGTTCGATGACTAACTATGGATGTAGAGGCGTCTCGTCAGACTAGCCAGGGCGACCCATTCTTTGAAAGTTGTCGCATGCCTGGACAAATTTCTTGACGTCCTTAAAAATGGTGGTCCAATAATAGCCCTTCTGAAGATTTTATGTCCAGTCCTGCGGTTTGCAAAGTGTCCACTGCAGGGTCCATCGTTGCAGGCTTTTAGGATATCGTAGATTTTGTCTTCCCTAACGAACCTACGAATATGCATATCAGCTTCTATGTGAAAGAGGTATCCTCCGATCCAGGAGAACCGAGTGTTGTGTTGCACTATTAATTTTCTTTATCTAGGCATTAGGTGTTTAGGTAGTTTTCCCACTGCTAGGTAATATGCGACATTTGCATACCACGATGTTTTCATGGTCACAACAAATAGGTGCTCATCGAGGAACTGGTCTTCTACTGCCACTGTGTCGTCTATTCTTAGCACACGTGAGAGGAAGTCTCCCACCAGATTTTTCTTCCTTGGTCGATCGTTGGTCGTTATGTCAAATTCCTGCAAAAGGATTAACCATCGTGTCACTCTTCCATTCATAATAGGTTTATTATATAAATATTTGATAGCAAAGTGATCAATATACAGGACCACATGGTATCATGTTATATAGTGTCTGAATTTGTTAATAGCATAGATTACACCTACAAACTCTTTTTCGATCACTATGTAATTCAACTCAGTAGGAGTTAAATTTTTGTTGATGTAGCATATTGCATAGGGTTTCTTATCTTCTTCTTGGCTAAGAACTGCTCCAATGGCTGTATCTGATACATCAGATGAAACCTAGAATGGTAAATCCCAATTCAGGCCCCATAGTACTGGGCTATTGATACTATCCATTTTAATTCTACAAAGGCAATGCCACATTTGTCCGTCCATATAAAATCAATATTTCCTATCAAAGCATATAATGGTGCAGCAATCTGGGAGAAGTTTTTTATAAATATTTGATAATATCTAGAAAATACCAAGAAACTATGTAGCTCAGTTTGAGTGTAGGGGGTAGGTAGTTAGAGGATTACCTAAATTTTTGTTGGATCTACTTGAATTCCAGCTACTGAGATGTAATGACCTAGGATCAGGCCTTCGGTCATCATCATGTGGCATTTCTCATGGCTTAAGCAGAGCCTCATAGCAATGCATCATTCCAGGACTTTCTCCAGTGTCTATAATGCTTGCTAGAAGTCATCTCCATAGGGTGTAAAATCGTCCATGTACACCTCTAATCCCTTGTTTATCAAGTCTGCAAAAATATTGAGTATGGCTCTATGGAATGTAGCAGGTGCTTTGCACAGTTCGAAAGGTAATAACCTGTAAGCAAATGTCCCCCAGGGGTAGGCTAAGGAAGTCTTATCTTGGTCTTCAGGGGAAATTTGGATTTGGTTGTATCCACTGCAGCCATCTAGGAAAGAGAATAATTTCTTACCTGGTAATGTATCTAGAACCTAGTCGATAAACGGAAGGGGTAAATGATCTTTTTGCATTGCTTTGTTAAAATCTCCATAATCGACGCATACACACCATTTCCCATTCCTTTTAGGAACCATAACTACTGGAAAAACCCATTTGCTATCAGATATAGGATAGATGAAATTTACATCTAACAGTTTCTGTAGTTCGTCTTTAACAACATCCTTTAGGTGAGCGTTTAATTGTTGCTGAGGTTGTCGAATGGGTCTCGCATCTTTTTCAATGTAGATGTTGTGCATACATAATTGGGGGTCAATCCCTTTCATATCTATGTAATCCCAAGTGAAATCCCCTTTATATTTCCTAAGGATTTGAATAAGTCTCTGCCCCTAGTCATCACTCAAGTTTTCGTTAATGTTAAGGAATTTCCCTGGCTCAATTTCAATAGGTTTGCTATTATAGACAATTGTTGTTGGTATTTTTTGGTCGTTGATATCTTTTAAAGGATCTTATTCAATTTCATTATCCACAGCTGCTTCAATCATGTGACATATTAGATTAGATATGGAAGCTGGGTGGTTAATGTAAGTGTTAATAATATCATCTTCTATTTGATCTTTAAATTCAAGAGCATCTATTACAGTTAGGAGTGATCAAATATTTTTGGTTAAATATGTTACAGGTTGCTTCCTAGTTTTTATTATGGTTAAGTTTGGCTGAGCTGGAGGATATAAAGCTAGGTTCTTCACATTATTTCCTCTGGCTATACTCATACTACCTATTCGAAAACTTATATAAGCATCTTTGGTTGCTAGCCAAGGTCTTCCTAATATTAGAGGATGTCCATCTAGCCAGTTTCTAGGATTAATAATCAAGAAATCTGTTGGGTACTCCCAAGAATCTATAGACACCATTACATCCTGTAATGTCCCTTCTGGTTTAATAACTGAATAGTCAGCAAGTTCCAGCAAGGTCGTAGTTGGATCTAAGGCTATGATGCCAAGTCTCTGACAGGTTGTTGTAGTGAGAATATTAATGTTTGCCCCTAGATTGACTAACGAATTAGGAAAGGAACATCCATTTATTTGTACTGTGACAATAGGGTTTCCTGGGTCCTCATATTTCACCAGTATCTCTCTGCCTAATAATAAATTAGAAAAAGTTCTGACTACGTGGACAATTGATGTTACCTTTATTTTCCTCGTATGCTTTTTGGTACACAATTCCCTAATGGTTTTTGCATAGATTGGAATGTCCTGAATAGCCTGGAGCAGGGGTATATTTACACAAAGATTTTTTAATTCTCCCAGGAGATCGAAGTCAGAATATTCGATTAGGCAAGGTATAATCAATCTTTCTGGGAATGGCGAAGAAGAGGTAATGATTTGTTCACGGCTTTTCTACTTGACAATATTCTCCCTTTGAGGTGTTTGTTCTACAGGTAGTGGTTCTTCCAATTGTATATTTTTATCATCCTTTGGCTCGATTATTCCTCCAAACCTCAATTTGAGTTCATTACATTCTCTCAACTCATTTTCTGGATCCAAACCTTCAATAATTTGTACCGACTAGACTGGTCTATTGTTAGAATTTAGGTTGGGATGGGTTGGGAGTTACGATCATAGACTGGGTTGAGGATTCTATTGCAACATGTAAGTTGCTGGTAGCGTAGGTTGAGGCAGGGGGATTGTCCCTACTGGCTGGTTTGTAGGTCTTTTCCAGCCTGATTGCCGGTTCTGGTTTTGTGAAGTGGAGGGGGACTATTGAGATGGATATGGATTATTCTGCCAGAATGAGGGAAAGCAAGAGGAATTTGGCCAATTATTGTTCGGATTTGATTAGTTGGACCAAGGTGGCATAGAAAATGCTTGTGGAGGCCAATTAGGAAAAGATGGCTGCTTCTACTTGTAGCTCTTATGTATTGCTGAGAATTATATTGTGAAGGCTGAAAGAATGAAGATGGGTCAGTAGGCATACTTGTTTTTCATGCTTGCCATTGGCAATGCTAGTTTAATAGGTAGACTAGCTCCACTTCTTCATCTACCTCTTTGAAGACCGCTTTTAATCTTGGGAGCGATAGGCAATTTTCTGTGGCATGTTATTGAGTGCCTATGGCACAAGTCTGTACCGTATTTAACGGTAATTCTTTATGACTAAGTTTCTTCCTACATCAAGGGAAAAAAATAACCAGGTTTTGTTCTGCTTCGACCTGCTTCTGCTTGGCCTGCATGATGTCTAATTGTGTTGTCAAGGTTCCCAAGATATTCGTTTTGAAATCTTCCAGCAGGTTTCCGATTTCAGTAGGAGTAATGCTTCCGCTAGAGATTTTATTGTCCTTGGTGATCATATCACATTCAGCTGGTTTCAATCTTGTACTACCCCTCGAGCACTTGATACACAAATTAATAATGTTACCATAGTCTTATTGATAGATATCACCTTTACCTATGATATTTAATGTCTCTATCCACTGGTCTTTCATCCCCTTAATCATCGTGGTTTTTAGCACATTATCAGGTAGATTTGCGTAGGGAGACCTTTGGAGATTATATTAGAAATGCTCCACATACTCTTCCAAATTTTCACTAGGCCTTGCTACTATTTGGAATATCTCATCTTTTAGTTCTCTAGATATGCAATAATCTTGATATTTTTTAAGGAAGGTAGTTTTCATTTGGTCCCAATCATTGATGGTGCCTCCACCCAGTCCCATAAACCACAACAGGGTTGCTCCCTTTAAAGTGGAGGGAAGTAGCTTCAGTTTCTGGGGGTAGATGGTGTAATCATAACCCCAACATAGGACATTGAACTCAAACAGGAATGCATCTGGATCTTCTGATGTGAGTCCATGAAAGGTGGGAATATTTTGTAGAGGTCTGGGGGCGTTGACAGCTGTGTCAACAATAGGATACTGTAATGTAGAGGTCTGGGGTGTTTGTGGATTATTGGCCATTTGATCAAAGATATGCCAGTACCCTTCCGAGATCGTTGAAGCTAGAGAGTTATCCCTAGGATGTCTAGAAGAAGTGGGAAAGATCCTAACAACACTCCTTTGATCTGGGACACTGAGTCTCCTCTGCTCAATTACTACCTCAGGGGATCTTGGTTCCTTGGGTTCCCCTGTTTCTCCTTCTCCTTCACGGATGTTGCAAGAATTCCCTTTTTGTAAGGGAATTGGTCGCGAATTTTCAATATCTTGAAAACCCTACTCAGTCCCTTCAGTTTTACTATGGACCTTAGTGTAGGCTACAGATGGTGAGCCTGTGGCCCGAAGGGAGATGGTAGGTTGTCTAGAAGCAATGGTTTGGGGACCTACTGATGGCCAAGATTCAACTCTTCTTAATATGTCATCCATAAAATTTTATTGTCCAAGGGTCACCGATCCCTTAGATTTTTTAGGTTTAGGGTGTGGGATTGTATTGTTTTCTGGTCTTTTCTTCTTAGTCATTCATGCAAAAATTCAAATGTTTATTTCTACCTTAAATTCCTAGCAATTTTGCTGCAAAGCGGGCAAGGGAGTAGGCATTTTATGTGCTCCATACGCAGGTTCTTACCTTCTGTTTTTAATACCCAGTTCTCTCTCAACAGACAAACATCAAATACCTACTTCACTTTTCTGTAATTGTGCTAAAAAGCGAGCAGAGGAGCAAGCACTTTACTTGCTCGTTATGTAGGTTCTTACCTTCCGTTTTCAATACCCAATTCTTTCCCAACAACAATTATTAGATATACATCACTCTTAGTAAAATGGTGACACTCTCCCCAGCAATGGTGCCAAAATGTTGGTTGATAAAAGGTGTCTGTTAAAACCCCTAGTTACCCCGCATTAATCACCAACCCAAGCACATCCTTTTATTCCAAGAGTGCACACAATATGTACATGCTATGAATCCAAAGAGTAATGTTTCTTAAAATGAAGTATAAACCTTTGATACAAGAGTAAATGGATGCATTTATAAAACTCAAATTGCAACTATTAAAGGAAATATTACATCTAAGCATCAAGATTTAATCATCTACTGAAATCGTAATAAAATCTCAGACAAGCAATTCAATTGACAATAGCATCAATCGAGAGCGTAGTAGCAATAACCAATTTCTTCTTAGCTGATTCAATCTAAATCACACTCAATCTCAAGTAAGCAATATAAATGGAAACGATGTCAACCGAGAGTTCAATAATGATAACCAAACTCTTTTAGTTGATTAAATCAATAAGGTTCCTTGTCTTAACGACTAATTAAGTTAATCTACAATAAGCGTAAATAGAATCAAATGACAGTGCTGTAAAACATGTAAAGAAAATATACTAACTTCAATATAGGAAATCGGTAAATAGACAATAAGATAACTAACAAAAAAAATGGGAAAAACATCAAACCACACAAACTTGCGCAAATCAGAAATATATAACACAAGGGATAGTAGTTCAATCCACCAGAGGTCGGGCCCTTAGCCACCAGCGAATATTGCTGAGCTACTTCAGAGAATACAAATGAACAACAACGTAAATTATATATTAACCATTGAACTCAAGTCTCATTACAATACGGTCGTGTTATCCAATAGCATGAGTCTTTAAATTAAAATTACAATTTGAAATAAATAGATATCGATCGATCCCCTTTCCTCCTAGAGTCTTTCGCTTTTACAGTGAGAAAGAGGTAAAAGATAAAAGCAATCCCTGTGGATTAGGACATCCCGAGGGATTCGCAACTAAATTCTATTTTTGACACCCTTCGTATTTAGCGTTGATCCTCCTCATTTGTCCTTTGACCTAACTGAAACCGACGTGCCCCATTCTTCCTTTGTTGGTTTATTCTATTCCATCTCTAGGGAACAACAACTATTCCTTTCATCATTTCTCTGTATAAAAAGGAGTAGAAGTTAGTTACGGTGTCTAAATCTTAATCGAGGGTAGTTCATACATTTCTTATCATAATCCATCAATGTTTTAGCATATCAAGATATGAAAGAGATAGTAAAAGAGGAAAAAGGTGAGGGAATTAAGAGTAAATACATACCCATTTCGTAACTCAACACTATGAAACTAAGCTAAACATATAGATAAAAAAAAGGAGCCTTGGCTGCTAGGGTTGGGCCATAACCCAAGAGCTTTAGCCCTCTGAGTTAACTCAATAATGATGCAAAACAAAACTCATTCTTATTACCAAAACAGAAAATTACATCAAAATCTTCCACAAGTCTGGCGCTCGAAAATAAATTAGAGTTTTACAAAAAAAAATTGAATCCTAATGAGGCTCTAAGCCTCTCTACTTATACAACTAAAGTGCCCAATGTCTTCCTTAAAATTAGGGAGGCTCGACTCCCAAACTCAAGATAAACTAGCTCTTTGTCTCTCACTTGCTCGACTGCCATCTAATCCTCATGACTTAGCTGGTTGCACTCCGAGATGGTGTGATAAATGGAGGAATATTCGAATGGGGGAGAAGTAAATGAGGATGATTTATCTCCTACAATCCCTCTCCCTTGTCTCATTCAAGTTTCAACCTTAGTCTTTGCCAAAATTCCTTGATTTCCTCCTTCAAACCTACATTCAATGCATATTAGTCCACTAGGCATGATATCCTACTCTAACTCATCTCATAAACAAAGTATAATAAAAAACATGTAATAAGTTGTGAGAAAAGTTGGTTTGACAAAGCTAGGAGGTGAATTAAGGTCCATATAATTACCCAATGATGAGGCTCATCGGTAGATAGCCTAAAAATTCAGAATCTAGTAAGTAATTTCTTTTTGTTAGTTACCTGGATTCTACTCAGTTGGGTGTAATGATTTTTGTAGTAATGGAATTCCTTTTGCATTATGTGTAGATAATTCATGGTTATTTTCTTTTGAAACATGAAAATGGTTATCTACTTTTGAAACATGTAAAAAACTAAATGAAATAGATTATATTACTTGTCCTACACTTTTCCCTTTGACTATCCCCACTTTCTTAATAAGGCACAAAATATTAAATGCAATCCCTTGGTGACAAATGACAATTTCAGTAAAATAACATATCAATTATAATCTCTCGTCATCGATTAGATCATGGATCATGACTCCCGACACTTCTAAATCACACACTACAATATTGCATCGCTAAATCACTTTTATGATGATGTGGCTATAAACTCTACATTAATTTCTTTAAGGTCTTCCTATTATGGAACAACAAGTCATCAGTTTCCATATGATATCTATAATAGTGGCAATGACCAGCCCTACATTAGTTTAAAGGTGAACAACCTTGATTTTTTGTGTCCTTTTATAAATTTGATTTCCCATATCATAACACCACTTTCACAAATTGTTGCAAATACAATTAACATGCCACATCACAAATTAGTATTAATTATATTTAGGAATCTAGTAACTAATTTCTTTTCATTTGTTACTTGGATTTTTCTCAGTTGTTAACATAATCAAAATATATGGAGTTCTTAGGTATCTACCATCCATTATAATTATTATCATCTATTGATTGTGGATGTTAGGTCCATATAATACTAGTGTAGCCCCCATATTGTTATTGTTGTGCCCCGTATAAGCCCACTATTTTTATTGTTGAGCCCTTACATTATTATTGTTATGTAGGCCCTAATTATATTTTGAGCCCTTATACTCCTATATATACCAAGGAAGTCTTGTCATTTTAGTTATTCATGAATTGTTCATTTATGTGATCTAAATGGAGATTTTCCCCTCAAGCTGGCTTATTATCTATTTATTGATTTCTATTTTCTTATTTTTGTATGCTATTTTGATCTAGATACATAACATTTGGTATCATAGCTCTTGATCCTAAGGTTTTGCTACTTCAAATATTTCATCATGGGATTTTCATTATCTTTTTTTTTTTTCTGTGAAGCTTCAGACCATGAAATTGCTAACACATGGAGGTGAAATCTTAATTAACATTTGGTTACAATTTTATATCTTGGTTCGCTATATTTGTGTACATATAATCTGTTGGAAATAATACTAAGCGTGGGGGGGGTGAATCAGTATTAGCAACTTAACAATATTTCATTTCCATAAACAGATTTATATATGCTACTTCTGTTAATGCAACTTGCGTATATACGCAACTATGTTTAGAGCAACCAGCGTATACCTTGTAAACTTATTATTTAGTCAGTTGATATTTAATCTGTGTATCAGAACCATATAAGCAGTAATAGGTACAATAAAAACAGAGCAAACAATCACACACAAGAAAACAAGATATAAGATGGAAACCCAATGTGGGTGAAAACCACCTACTACAATTCGTCTCTATCTTCTTTTAATAAGAAACTTCTTTTTACAATATTTCTATACTGGTGCAGTCTTATACTAGCACGTAGGATTCTACCTGCAGAAGGCTACAACCTTCTCTCATTCTCCATCTTCTCCTAGAAGGGAGCTACAACCCCCTTAGCTCTTGTACTAGCTGATATACTAGTACGTAGGTGCTTACCTAAAGAAGGCTACAACATTCTCTTTTCTTCCAGGGACCACGTTTCATAAATTTTCAGACTGGATCCATCAATAGCATCAATCAAACATCAAAATATATCTGCATCAATCAATCTCCCTTGAACTAACCAAATCTGAATCAAACAATCACTTATCTGAATGTTATAACCAGAATAACATAACAGTACCAGAACCCAAATCAGAACCCAAAACACTGCAATCAGTAAACAGAAGTAGCTAAAACATATTTTATGAGATGTACGCTACTTTGATGTGTCAAACCTGCGTGCATATGCTATTATATGAAGGCAAACCTCCGTATGCGCTGTTTTGAATTGCCTAACTAGCGTGTATATGTGCCTTTGCTATATTGAACCTGCGTAAAGATCCATAAAAGATGCTTTACCCTTTTCAATTATTTAGACATCATTTATACCCAGATCATTAGATTTACAGATCAAGACATGCACCAATTATAAAATATCAAAACCACATAAAGAAACTTCTCTTCAAGCCTTAAGATCTTGACCCACCAATAGAACTTATCCTTCTTCAAGTGCTCAGGTTCCTCCTTGATTCAGATCCAACTACACACCATAACCCAATGACTACTATTCTAGATCTTGCTCTTCATAAGATATTCAATACTTAAGTGTCTTTGCCTAATGATCTCCTTCTCCTTTTATAGTCGTAGGCCTTACTCAATACCATGGTCCAAAACCACTTAGAAGCAATACCTAGGACCAAATACCTAGGGTCAACACTTCGGTCAAGATACCTTGGATCAATACCATGTGTCAAAATACCAAGGACCAAATACCATGGACCAAAACCAAGTTTTCCAACATGTACATGCTTTTCCTTGCATGAAAGTGCGTGTGTGCACATACGCGCCTTTTGGTCTGTGAACCCGCGTGTATACGCGACTTGGAAAAGGATAGCCTTTGTATACTTCCTTTTCTTTCATTATGTGAGCCTGAACTGTGATCTGTCATCTGAGTGAGTTGTCATCAAGGACAACACTTGTGTTATAGTGCCAAACCTATGTCATAATGCCAACAATCTCTCCCTTTGGACTTGATGGCAACCCCAAGTCACTTTCCCCCTTTATCATCAAGGGCAAAGAGTTATGCTCCCCCGGAGTACATGCTGAATTCCCTGATATGTTGAAGTGAGTTGTTCATGCCCCCCCTAACTATAAGCAAGGTCTGAAAAAAAATGTTCTACAAGAAGAACATGACTCTATACATCATATATGACCTTCCTATCACCAAAGAGTCATACATACATCCATCTCCCAACCAAGTGGGGATATACCAAGATTGACTCATCCACCCAACCAAGTTGGGATACACCAAAAGTTTATACATGGTAAAACAAGAACATTACATCATCCATCCTAGGCATAGTAGGGAAACAAAATAGGTCATTACATGACCTTAATAATAAAATATAGATATGACATAGAGACATAATATCTAAAACCAGACTCGGATATTCATCAGCAACTGTCATCAACAACTTCTGTCAATCACCATCCAGACCAGCAACCATGATCTCCCTCTGCACCTGATCTACCTGAAACAAAAACAGTTGTGAAATGGTAGCAAGATATTCTAAGATAATGGCAACAATGCACTATTAGAAGTATATGCTCCCCCTGAACCTGTGCCAAATGATCATTGTCAAAACCATATCAGACATCTGGAGTCTGTCCCACTGGTATTCTTCAAATCAACATATACGCGACTATATCCACAACAACTGACATATGTACGCGGATACATTTCATGAAACTCGCATACAACCACTTTCCTCTAAAACATATAAGTATCAATGGCAAGAAGATGCATCAACTACTCCCAGCTTCTGTCTGAGGTATTCAGATGTCTCTCTGGGTAGTGGTTTTGTGAATATATCAACAACTTGTTCCTTGGAGGGAAAATACTCCAATTTGACCTTTTGTTCAAGCACTTGTTCCTGGAGAAAATGATATTTGACAGGTATGTGCTTGGTCTTGGAATGCATGACAAGATTATTTGAAATGCTAATTGCACTTGTATTATCACATAGAATGGAGATGGGTGGAGTACATGTGATTTGAATGTCTTGCAATGTTTACATCATCCAAAGAAGTTGTGTGCAGCAAGATGTAGTAGCCACATATTATGCTTCAGCTGTAGATAATGCAATTGAACTTTGTTTCTTGCTGAACCAAGAAACTAATGTAGAAACCATGAAGAATGCACCACCACTAGTGCTTTTTGTGTCATCCACGCTTCGTGCCCAATCTGCATTTGTATATGCATGAAGTGTAAGACCTGTATCTTTGGGATACCATAAACCAAAGTTTTGTGTCCCTTGAAGATATTATAAATCCTTTTGACTGCTTGAAGGTGTGCTTCCTTTGGATTTGCTTGGAATCTTCCAACTATTCCTACTTCATGCATGATGTCTGGTCGAGTACCTACTAAATAAACCAGACTACTAGTCATGGATCTGTAGGTTGGTTGATGAACTGTTGTTGATTCATCATTTGCGCTAAGGTTGCATCCTGTTACCATAGGAATACATACTGGTTTAGAATCTTCCATTCCATATTTCTTCAAGATCTGCTTAAGGTACTTGGTTTATGATAGAAAAATACCATCTTTATTTTGTTGAACTTGTAAACCAAGAAAATATGTGAGCTCACCAAGAAGGGAAATTTCAAATTCTTTTCGCATTACAAAAGCAAAGTTTTGACTCATGGCTTCTTCATTACTCCCATAAATGATATCATCAACATAAACAAGTATTAGCAATTTATCATTGTCAATTTTTATATATAGATTGCTATCAGCTGATCCTTTTGAAAAACCTTGTTGATGAAGGTATTTGTCAAGATGATAATACCAGGCCCTTAGAGCTTGTTATAGACCATAGAGAGCCTTTCTGAGTCTGCATACAAGTTTTGGATCATTTCCAAGAATGAATCCATCTGGTTGCTCAATATATACTTTTTCTTCTAGATCTCCATTAAGAAAGGAAAATTTCACATCCATTTGATATACTTTGAACTTCTGAAAGCTAGAAAGAGCAAGGAACATTCTTATGGCTTCAAGTTTAGCAACAGGTGCAAAAGTTTCTTCAAAGTCTATACCTTGTTGTTGAGCATATCCTTAACACACAAGTCTAGCCTTGTTTCTAACAACTTCCCCATTTTCATTCAACTTGTTTTTGAATATCCATTTGGTTCCAATGATATTCTTATCATGAGGTCTAGGAACTAATTCCCAAGTATTATTCTTTTCAATTTGCTCAAAATCTTCATTCATGGCCTTGACCCAACATTCATCTTTGCATGCTTCATGAACATTTTGCGGTTCGATAGAGGAAAGCAATGCTAGATAGCTTAAAGCTTCTATAATAGTTCTTCATGTATGTACACCTGCCTCTTTCTGTCCAAAAATTTGAGTATTTGGATGATTTTTCTGAACATATATGGATGGAGTCTTTTCTTTTTCTGTTATCTGCTCTTCTGGTGCTTCATTGGATTCTTCTTCTTCAACGTTAGTTTGATTTGATGTGGAAGGATAATCCTCATCTTCTTCCCACTCTTCAACTTTTATTTGCTTTGGATTTTCACCCGTTTCATCAATCACAACATCAATACTTTCAACAATTTTCCCTAGTCTTTTATTATAACACTTGTATCCTTTACTTCGGGAAGAGTAACCAAGGAGAATGCCTTCATCTACTCTAGGTTCAAACTTGCCAAGTTTTTTATCATTCCTTTTGTTGTAACATATACTTCCAAAAACATTGAAGTAATTTACGGTAGGAGTCTTACCATACCAAAGTTCATGAGGAGTTTGAGTGCTATTTACCCGGACATTTGTTTTGTTGAGAATAGTGATGACAACAAATGCAGCTTCACCCCATAAGGTTGCAGGAGTTCCAGACTCATCTAGCATAGCATGACCCATTTGTTGAATAGTTATGTTCATCCTTTCTACCACTCCATTTTGCTGAGGAGTCCCTGCAGTAGAGAATTCCCTTCTTATTCCATGTTCTTCACAGAAATCGAAGAATTCATCCAAGGTAAATTCCCCTCCCCGATCAGATTTGAGACATTTGATTTTATGATCTGATTCATTTTCAACCAAAGCTTTGAAGGCTTTGAACTTTTCAAATGCTTCATCTTTATGCTTTAGAAGTCCTATCCAACACATTCTAGAAAATTCATCAATGAACAATATAAATTATTCTTCTCCACGAGGTGACTTTTCCTTGATGGACCACATAAATCAGTATGGAAAAGTTCAAGCGGCTTACTATTTGATCCTTCTTTCTCAGGGAAATGCGTTCTGTTTTGCTTACCAAATTGACATGATTTGCATATTGTGTTTTCTGGAATTCTGATGTTAGGAAGATTGCAAACAACATGGAATTTGCATGCTTTCCTTATCCGAGGGAAGCTTAGATGCCCCAATCTTCTGTGCCATAGCCAGTGTTCATCATTTTTTCTCAGATAGCATTGTTGATGCCCTCCCTTTAGTATGTATAAATTATTTGGAGTTATTATGCCTTTGATCACTATTTCTCCTCTATCAAGCTCACGAACAACACATCCATTTGATCGAAATACTACTTCATTTCCTTGATCACACATTTAACTAACACTCAACATATTATGCTTTAAACCATCAACATACATAACATTCCTAGCTTTGACCTTTTATTTTAAGAGAACAGGGCCTTTACCTTTTATGACTATAGGGGTGTCATTTCCAAATGAGACCTTCCTTTCCTTTTCTAAAGCACTATATGACTGAAGTTTTTCTTTATCACTTGTCATGTGTTTCAAGCATCCACTATCGATATGCCATTTATTTTCTTGTCCTTCTACATATAAGGCTATACCACATCTTTCGGTTTGTGGTTCTTTCTTTTTCCATGTTTTGGGAACCAATGAGGCTTGCTCCTTCTAAGATGTTTGTCGAAATTTACTCTTGCATTCAGAGTCTTCATGATCAAAGTTGTTACCGATAGAGAATTCTATTTCATTTTCAAGAGCAGAAAAGTTATTGTAGCTCATTTTCATGATCCCAGTCACATTATTTTGATTTCGTCATTCTCTAGTCATGATGGTCTTGTAAGCAACACATTGAGTAGCTTTGTGTCCAAAGTTATGACATGAAAAACATTGGCCATTGAAGAAATTCTTGTGATTATCAAATCTACTGACCTAATGATTGTAGTTTCCATTGACATTCATTCTTGAAGCAAATTGAGAATGATTTACCTGTGGTTGGTTATAGCTTCTATTCATCCTTGAAGTAGATTGAACTCGATTTACCTGGTGATCTACTTTAAGCCTCTACTAACGATTGTCAACCTGTTCACTTCTCCTTGCTGCAACTAGATAGCTTTTGGAGGTTGATGGCTTCTGTGTTTGAGATGGTTCTTTAGTATATCCAAGACCTGTCTTTATCAAAGGATAACGTTGCAATTTGATAATTTCATCTAAAGTTTCTAATCCTTTATCAAACCTAAGATTGAGAGATTTTGTTTTCTCAATTTCTTTTCTTAGACCCACAATTTCACATTCTAACTTTTCATTGTGTTTTTCCCTTTGAGCAAGTTGGAATGTCAGTGTATCTATAATCATGCTCTTTTCTTCTAAACAAATTTTAAGTTTAGAAATTTCTTCATAGAGACTATCTTCATCTAAAGCATCCAAGAAATCATCATCTTCAAAATCCATCAGAAGTCTATAATCATTATTATTTTCATCTTCATCACTATTTGATAAGCCATCACTATCTTCATGCATATAGTAGCTCTTCTTAGTTACACTTTGTTTTCTATTCCATTTTGCTAATTCCTTACCTTTATAAAGCTTATCTTTGTGAGGACATTTGAGAGCATAATGACCTACTCTTCCACAAGAAAAACATTTGAACGGTTGTTTACCTCTGAATCTTCCAAAACCCTGTTGAAGGTTCTTGATAAAGTTTGATTCTTCCTCTCCTTCTGACATATGTCCTGACTCATCGAGTTTTCCTTTTCCTAACACTTTGAATGTGTCTTCTCTCATATCTGATGGACCCCCTTTTCTCATTTCGAAAGCAGTTAGGATTCGGTGCAACTATGACATAGTAATACTCTGAAGATCTTGCTTTTCTTCTAAGGCAGAAATTTTTGATTCAAACTTAAAAGACAAGGATCTTAGTTCACCTTTTCAACTAAAGTAACTTATTTTATCTCTTTAGCCAAGCTTTTCATGCATTTAACAATCTCATCTATACGTAAGAAATAATTAGCTACAATTTCATCATTGTGCATTATAAGAGTTTCATATTGAATTCTGAGAGATTGTAGTTTTGCATGTTTTACCTGATCGTCTCCTTCATAGTTTAGAATGATCTTGTCCCATATTTCTTTGGTATTTTTGATCTGCATAACCTTGAAGAATTCTGATTGTGACAGACTCCCCAATAGAGTATTGACATCCTTTGCATTTGTTTCATATTGCTTTTTACCTGTCGTATATGTAGGAGTTGCTGATGGAAATGTGTATCCTCCTTCCACGATATCCCAAACTTCTGTTCCAAGATATTGAAGATAGGTTGTGGTTCTTACCTTCCAATAGACAAAGTTGCTACCATTAAAGATTGGTGGCCTGATGGATGCCTCTCTTTCGTAGTTGCTCATGATGATAGATCTTCCTTCAAGCAATCAAGCTTCTTTTGAAGGACCTGCTCTGATACCAATTGTTGGAAATAATACTGAGGCGGGGGGGGGGGG
>APFE031722228.1:81498-106056 GCA_000404065.3 Pinus taeda
GTTTGGAAGGATATCTTCGTTGCTTTGTGTCTAATAAACAAACACATTGGGTCAAGTGGGTACCTATGGCAGAATGATGGTATAAAACTTTCTTCCATATTGCAGAAAAATGACCATATTTATGGCATTTTATGGATATCATCCACCATTCATCACAACATATTTGAGAGACAATTCTAAGGTTCAAGAAGTGGGAGAATGCATTAAGTATCAACAGCAAGTTCTCCAACTCTTAAAGGATAATTTGACTCTAGTGCACATTCGAATGAAACAACAGGCATATAAACATCATAGTGAAAGAAGTTTTAATGTGGGAGACTGTGTATTTTTACAGCTAAAACCATACAAACAAATGGCCCTCGAGCAATCTAAGAAGTATAATAAATTATCACCCAAGTACTATGGCCCTTACAAGGTGTTGAAAAATATTGGTACTATGGCATAGAATTTAGAGCTTGTTGTATCTTCGGAAGTACTCCTAGTTTCCATGTTTCACGATTAAAGAAGGTTATAGGTGGGTAGCTCCCAATTCAATACATATTGCCAAAACTTGACGACGAAGGAAAAAACATATTAGAACCTGAAGAAATCACGGGAACAAGGATCTGACAATCACAAAATAAATCAATTCTAGATTATCTCATTAGGTGAAAGAACTCACTTATTGAAGATTCCATATTGGAGGAAGAATATTTCATACAAAAGCATCCAAAACTACTCAAGCGTTGAGGACACCACTTTTTTAAAGGAGAGGGGCATGTTAGGTCCCTATAATACTATTGTAGCCCCCATATTATTATTTTTCCCCATAGAAGCCCAATATTGTTATTGTTGTGCCCTTACATTATTATTGTTATGTAGGCCCAAATTATATTTTGACCCCTTAGACTCCTATATATACCAAGGAGGTCTTGTAATTTGAATCATCCAGGAATTATTCATTATGTGATGGAAATGGAGGTTTCCACCTTGAAGCAGCTTATTATCTAATCATTGATCTATCTTTTCTTATGTTTCTATGATATTTTTATCTAGATACATAAAAGTGGAAATTTTATAATTAAGATATTATTTATTATGATCCATTGTTACTTAGATTTAAAAGATAGTCTGTATTTACAACAACATTAGTATATTGATGCACCAATAATGAAAATCCACATACATAGTGATAATTGTAATTAGTAGGGTCGAATTCCATGGATGTGAAAGAAATGTGTTCCTTATTCCACACACACATTTGCTTCACACACGTGTTCTCTCGCATAATACCCACAAGATGTGGATTTTTGTCATTTAAATAGTTTCATGTCTGGCCACAGTGAGTGTCTGTAATCAGTTATAGTTTAATAGTAAGACAATTAACAATGTTTAAGGGCAAGTGACACATAGGAAATTTTTACAATAAAAAGAAAATTAAACATCACGTCAAAGAGCTTTAGTTTGTTCCTTGGGCTTGCGCCCTAAATTCCCCACTTTGAAAAAACCTTATCAAGTCTTAATGCAATTATCCAAGAAATGATTTTTCTTACGAGATTACACAACTATACCTAAAATTTGTGTGAAGTCGAAGTCTGTATAGAATAAGAGCTTGTGCGAAACTGAAATATGTGCGAAATAAATACATGCATAACTAAAAGATTTGTGGAACTACGCACATAATAATTTAAATTCCATGGTGCGAAAAAAATGTGTTTCTTGTTCTGCATAGACATTTTCTCAACACATGTGTTCCATGTTATCTTGCACATGAGCTGTGAGATGTGGCATTATATGTCAATTAATAGAAAGTTTGGATGTCCCTCTGTGGAATTGCATGTAAGCACTTATTGATTAACAACAAGTCAGTGCAACGCGGTTAATGACAACAGAGAGATAGTAAAGTCTTACAATAGACAGAAAATTTGGCATCGCACCATGAGAATTTTATAGTGCGCTCCTCAGATTGGCACCCCAACTCTCCCACTTCCAAAAACCTTACCAAGTCTAACCAAATTACCCATGAAGACATGGATTTATTGAAAGATTACACTCATCACTGCAGCTAAAAAAAATTTGGAGCTCAATTTTATATGTAACAAAAACTTGTGTGGAAATGAAATATGTATGGAATAAATATGTGTGGAACTATGGACATTACAAGGAAATTTCCACTATTCTACACAAGCTAAACCAAAAACCAAATACCGAATCATTCGTATTGAAAATGTGGAACAAATATTTAGTGTAATGGTTTCTCTAGTCATAGAATTCCTTTTTGTGTTGGAAACAAAAAAAGGAAGATGGCCTTGTCATGATAAATTATGTTTGTAGCTAATGTAAATATGGTCTTTCCAACCATTTTTAGATACATACATAACTATAATTATTTGTGCATTTTTCAATTATGAACTATGACATACTTTCTTGTGTCTTTCACTAATACATGACCATATGTATTTATGAGCTAGTAACATTAGTGATCGCAAAACTATCTGAAAACAGTCAACTACCAAACATTTATAGCAAGAAATCCCATTTCTATTTGCATATGTTATACATTTTCACATGCCTTCTACTAGTTTTATACCTAGCAAGGTTGTCAAATCGGGAAGAGTTATGGCTATAGCTAAATTTTGTGTGGAACAAACATGTTTGGAAGTACACTTTTAAGGGTAAGTATCACTAATCCAGACGTTGCAACCAAACATAAACATTTATTTTATAATCATGTTCCATCATGTTTATTTCCTTAGCCTTCCTCTCTATCTTTCTCCTATGTTTAAAACACACCTTTTATGTTTTTCATTATATGTCTAAAATCCATGGCTATTTTCTTTTAAATCATGCAAAAAACCACAAAAAAATTGATTATGTCACATCTTGAAAACATTTCTTGTTAATGTGCCCCAGTCTCTTGTAAGGCATAAAATATTACTTGTAGTTTTTGGGTGACACATGACTTCTAGGTAAATAACATAGAAATTTTTGCCTCCCTTATCTGTTAGATTGTAGATTGTGACTCCCGACACTTCTAAATCACACACTAAATAGCATGTTAGTGAATCACTTCCACAATGGCATGCCTTTAAACTCTACATTTAGCTCAGCCAAGTGTTCTTTTCATGGAATAATAGGTCATCAGTTTCCATATGATATCTGTAACAGTAGAAATTGCCAAATCAGCATTAGTTAAAAGGTGAAAATCCTTCAATTTTTGTGTCCTTTGACAAATTTAATTTGTCATCCCATTACACCACTTTCATGACTATTACAAATACAACTAACATGTTGCACCATGAATTATAATTAATTATATTTAATTACATCTAATCATGTGATTAGAGCTTAAGTCTTCCATTACCAAATGTGCCTCTGTGAGTACGTTAAGTATTTTCAAGGTTTATTGTTCTCATGTGCGTATAGTTTGGATGCCACCTTACATGCAGTTCACATCATTTGAGTGTTTAATTGCCTTTATTAAGAAATGATATATATTTATTACCTTGTTTCCAAATTTTAACTATATTCTATTCTTCTCTATCAACTCATCTCTCTCACTCTCATAATTTTCACAAAACACAAAAAATGGGTAAGTTGCTCTAGAAGATACAAAAAGCCCCACAGGCAGAATTCGAAGATCTAGATGAAAAAAATCCAACCACCAACTTGTTCTTTGATACCATCATTACAGAAATAGACATTTTTTCCTAGTCCTAGTATATTATGTATACCAAGATAAACTTCTTGAGGACTAAATTGAAGCAAGCTCAGAAGAAATCGAGCAAGGTGAGCCAATTCTTGATACCTCAACACTACATAAAATTGTTGCACAACCCATAATTCTTCCATTTACAAACATGATTCGCTCAACTGTAAATAATGTAGGTGTGGATACACATTTCATATACACTACCTAAGGCACAATTGTGGTTTATTTTCGTCCTGAAAAACTTCAGGTTATGTATAAACTTCCTTAGCCCGAACTCGAACACAATGCATAATTTGTACATATATTAATTAAAAAAGAATGTGTTGACTATAAAAGGAATATGTATGAATTTATTAAACCTTGGAATATCAATGAACAAAAATTTGAAGAATAATCTTTCAAAGGATATGTTATTTCCCCTATAATGTTATGAAACTAGCTCACAAAAAGATAGAAAAGATAGATGAACGCCTTAGAAATAAGATCTAGAAGAATGGAAGAAGTTTGTTGCAAAGGGGAGGAGGATCATATTGGAGGGAGTTCGAGATCATATTGACTCAAAAATCCATGGGTAAGAGACTCCATATTCAATGTGGTGAGCCTTGATAAGCTTGTTTTAGAACAACAATGACCACAGGAAGCTGGCACTGAAGAACAAGCTTCAGAAGATCAAGATGGAAGAGGGCGACACAATACCATAGTACCTAACCAAATTCATCCAATGTTGGGATGAACATGGGAGAATTTTTATTACAATTGTAGAAGATGATATGGTAAGCCTAGGACTTCTAGGCCTTCCCAAGAGCTAGCACAACTACCAAGATTCAATAAATGGGAAGGAGAGGATACCAAATTGGGAGGTATTGTGTTCCAACTTGGTGATAGAAGAAATAAGGAGGAATACCAGAGACAGTACCTCATCCAAGTGTGATGATGAGGATAAATGTTCCTTGTTTGGAAAGGTAAAGAAATGGAAAGGGAATAAATCCCAATTCAAAGTAGAATCTAGTTAGGCGTTTAAGAACAAATACTTGTAAAAAATAAAGTGCTTTCACTATCATGAGTTGGGACAATATGCCACGAGGTATCCACACAAGAAGGTGGGTAAGTATCCCTTAGGAGGAGTGGCAGGTGAAGCTCTGGCTTCATAGCTCAAACTTGATTTCACCCTCATCGCTTGTATGGTGGGCATGGTGATGGGTAGTGTGTAGTATATTGATAGTGGAGCCTCATTCCGTATGATGAAAAACCAATAATTTTTTAGTGACCTGGCAGAGAAGGACCTCCAAATGCACATCAAGGTAGGAGATGATGGAAGGTATAACATGATCAATATTGGTACAAATATTTTTCAAAGGGAGTCTGGCTCCCCTCTCAAATTAAAAGATGTCATGTATGTTATCGGTCTAAAGAAGAATATCATTTCAGTTCCTATGTTGGAAGACCATGGCTACAATGTGATTTTTAGCAAAGGAAAGGATTTCCTTAGACACATCACCATGGGACAAGTGAATAAGATCGAGGTTCAAGTGAAGAACCTATACAAATTATATATAGAGGATTGTGCAACATTGAGCACAAAAGCAGAGAAGGTGTAGAGATGAGATATTGAAGAATTATGGCATAGAAGACCTGGCCATTGTACCATGAAACCTTGAAGATCATGTAGCAGATTTATACAGACCTTCCCAAAGGTGCACTAGAGAAGCAATATACATGCAAAGGGTTTACATTGGGAATGTACACAAAATCCACCTTCAATTATCGATATAGTAAAGCATGAGCACTCCTTGAAAGGATTCACTCAAATGTGTATCGACCTTTCTCGACAACCTCCACTCCCAAGCATAGGTATTATGTTATATTTATAGGCGATTTCTCATGGAATTGTTGGATTTTATTCATGCAAAAGAAAGACCAAAAATTCTCCATTTTTTTTGAATTTAAAGCACTTGTTGAGAAAGAGACTGGCAAGAAAGTGAAGGCTCTCAGGAGCGATAACGATGGTGAATATGTGTTGAATGAGTTCAAGAACCTTTATGCAAAAGAAGGAATTCGATGGGAGTTAACAGCACCCAATAACCCACAGCAAAATGGGGTGGCTGAGAGGAAGAAAATAATTATAGTGGAAGTTACATGGGTCATGTTGCATGGCCAGAGCCTATTGTTTCACTTGTGGGCTAAAGCATGCAACACATTTTTTTATTTACACAAGAGTTCACAAGATTCTTGGCATGAGTACACCAATGGAGTCGTTTTCAAGGAAGAAACGAAATGTGTCTCACTTGAGGATCTTTGGATCATCATTTTACTGTCATGTTTCCAAGGATGCAAGGAAAAAGCTAAATCTTATAGCTGAGTTGGGCATATTTGTGGGGTACACAAAAACACCTCATAACTATCATATGTACTTTCCATCTCTCAAGAAAAAAGTTGTTAGAAGAGATGTGAAGTTTTGTGAGGAGAAGGAAATGAGGTGTTCTCTTGAGAGGGAGCTTTAGTTACATTCAGATCAAGAGGTTTTTGCTCAAAAGGAAGACCCTCAAGAAGTTTTGGAGCAAACATAAGTAGAGGAGAAGAGAGTGGAGACATCCACTCAAGAAGAGACATATAGAGATGGAAGGAAGCACACCAAGGAAGCTGACATATTAGTGAATGTTACTAAAGCTAATATGGGAGAACCCACATCACAGCGCAGGAAGAGGAGATCACCAGATCGGTACATTGGCTACATGGCTCTAATGGATGAACTTGTAGAGACTGAGCCATCCTCATTCAAGGAAGTAGTGCAACAACCAATATGGGTTGATGCCATGGTATAGGAATATGATTCCATTATCAGAAATAGTGTTTGGGAAGTGGTCCCAAAACTAGAGGAGAAGTCAGGGGTAGGTTCTGAATTGATCTTCAAGGTGAATGGAAGCATCGAGAAACACAAGGCCATATTTGTTTCCAATGGGTTCTCTCAGGTGGAGTGAATTGACTATGAGGAGAAATTTTCTACAGTAGAAAGGTACTCTTCAATCAAATCAATTATAGCACTTGCAGCACAGATGGGATGGGAGATCCATTAGATGGATTTTACGACAACATTCCTCAATGGATTGATTGAGGAGGAGGTGTAAATTGAGCATGGGGAAAGATTTCAAACCTTCAACAGAGAGTTGGAGGTGTGCAAACTCAAGCGAGTGTTGTATGGATTGAATCAAGAACCCTGTGCTTGGTACACTAGGATGGCCAAATATCTCACCAGGTTGGGCTTCACCAATAGTGAAGTAGATGAAAACCTTTACCATATTGTTTTTTACGGTAAATTATTGATTATAGTATTATATGTTGATGACTTAACTTTAACCAGAGATGAGAAGTTTATTAAGTCTTGCAAAGATGATTTTACAAGAGAATTCGAGATGAAGGACCTAGGGCTAAGGCATTATTTCCTTGGTATGGAAGTGGAAAGGAGATGGGAAATGTTTGTCTCTCAGGGAAAGTATGGTAGCAAGATACTAAAGAAGTTCCACATGGAGACTCCTCTAGTAGGGAATTGGAGGAAATAGGATACTACTTCGGGTGAAGTAGTAGAGGCTACCATTTATAGGCAGCTCGTGGGTTCACTCATGTATTTGGTGAACACACGAACGAACTTGTGTCATGTAGTTAACCAACTTAGTCAATATATGTTTAAGCCAAACAAATTGTATTGGAAGGAAACAAAGCATGTGTTGATATACCTTAGAGGCACTACTCAGTTTGGTCTTTGGTACAGATAGGCAAAGGGAATGAAGTTGAAAGGTTTAACAAATGCAGATTGGGAGGGGAGTCCATCAGACAAGAAGAGCTCATCAGGAGGAATTTCAGTGTTGGGTTAGCAATGGTTTCTTACTATGGCACAAAGCATAGGTCTGTTGCACTCAGCTCGGTAGAAGAAGAGTTCATGGTTGCAATTCATGCAACATGTGAGGCTATCTAAATGAGAAATATTCTTGTTGGGTTATTTGGTCAAATGATGGATCCTACTGTGATTTACTATGACAAATAAAGTTGTATCAAAATCTTTGAGAATCTAGTATTTCATGATCGATCCAAGCATAACAACATGCGGTATCGCCATCTACGAGATTGTGTAGAGAGAAGGATCATGTTGTTGGAGTACATTCCTATAGAGGAACAACATACATATATTTTTACAAAGATTTTGTCAAGAGGAAAATTCGAGTTCCATATAGGCAGGATCGAGGTATCAGATAATCCCTTTCTTTCTGAGAGGGAGTTTTGAAAATGCAGAAAGAAAATCTAATTTTGACTTTGCCTTGGTCAAGCTATATTAAAGTTCGAATTTCAATTTCAGTAAAATACTTGGAGGTACTTAAATGAGGTGATATGGAACTTATCACTCAGTTAACTCAGTTAATTCAAGTTAGAGACACTTGAGTTATGGTTAGTATGACTAATTGCTAATTTATAGCAATATGTTTTAGCTAATGAGTTATTATATTTGAACTAATTGTCACTGATTAAGAACTAGTGGAAGGTCTAGTAGTGGGGTGTGTTCACTTGCGATCAACTAGTTAACTCATTAATCAACATAGAATAATTAATGCATGTAGATAACTTGAGTTATCCAGTTGAGATTGGAGTTCAAGGGCTGTGTACTATCAGTTGTAGACTATTCCAAGTTGTATAGGTGGTTCATGTAGTTAGAGAAGGGCCTATAGGAATTTCAGAATTCCCAATGAGAAATTTCCCTAATTAATAGGGGCTAATTCGTTATCGAATAGTGCAAGGAAATAGGGACTGGGGCAAGTAGGAATTTTGTTAAGTATTTACCAGAGGAAGCTTGTTAAGAAGTGAGATGGATTATACTATTGCAGAGGTTCCTCAGGATTTAGCAATCATTGTATTCTCCTCTATAATCTGAATAATGCAATACATATAGGAATGGGTTTTGAGTAGTTGATTTCCCCTAGATAAATCTCTGAGCATATGTGATTCAATCTTGTCTCATGTTTATGTTGTGATTTCTCAATCTATTAATTACTTTCTACTAATGAGTAGAGTAGATTCAATTCATTTGTTTTAGCAAATTACATAAGCAATTTTGAATCTACAAGGAATTTATACAAAATTCAATCCTCCCTGTTACATGCCAACCTAAATTATGGATCCCATTTTCATCCCAACTTCTTTTCCTGCCATGGGATGGAAATGGACACCTTATGAGCCATACCTAATTCACATTTACCATGCAAAACTTTAGGAAGAAAATTATTGTGACCACTTCATTTCCATCTACCATTTTGTTATAATTCCCATTTGTGGAAAGTTTCTCTGCTCAAAACTTCTCCAAATCTGAGAAGAAGCCAAAATTCGCATTGATCTAATTGGTGATTGGTATTTTAAAGAAAATTTCTCCTATCTAAGAATATATGGTTTGGAAGGATCCCACCATTCCTTGCTCCTTTTTTTTCTTGATTGATTAATATATAAATAAATAGCTTACCAACATTCGACACATGAATTTACTATGACTTACAAAAAATATCTAATAGAATTTGGCCTAGTTTTCCCATACGAGTTAGTATTTATATCTTAGAAATTTCACGCATGCCAAGCATGAATTATTGAATTTTAATGTCACTAAGCTAGCCCAAATTACTTTAAAGCATCGTGACCCTTTAGGGATTGTAAGTCACGATTATATTATAGTGGCTATGAGAACATATCTACACAAAAGATATCCCTACAATGATATCTTTCATAGAGTCTAGTAGTACAAGCAGACCTTCCAAAAGGTTTAAGAAATTTCTACTAATGAGTACCAAAAATTTCTTGTATTCAGTGAAGAAAAAGAAACCTTACCTCTGCTTTTACAATAAGCAAGTGGTGCAACTCATAGTGTAAATGCCCCTTCCTCTAAAACTCCTGTAGTCATCCCTAATGAAGTTTCAAAAGAAATTCAATGAGTGTTCACAGAATTTGTTGATGACCTTTGAAAGAAGGACATTATTGAAAAATCTTCCACTGTAAAGGAAACATATCAACAACCAAATGTATTCCTAAAAACTACAATAAATGTTCCTAGGTAACATTAAATTCCTGAAACTCCTCCTAGGACTTCCACTCCTAAGAAACATACTAAAAAACAGTTAGAGATCCCTTTCCACACTGATATTGGCTTGGTCACCCCCAAAGTTTTGTTGAAAACTCCAATTAGTATTGTTCCCACTAACAATTCACAAGAATTCCTAAAACCTACAAAAAGTGTTATTGAGTAGCACAAAGTATCTGAAGCTTCTGTTGGGACTTCCACTCCAAAGCAACATGTTTAGCAACAACCAGATATTATTTTCCAAACCGAGACAGACTTGGTGGCCTCTGAAGTCTTGTTGAAAACTCCCATTACCATTTTTTTAGTAACAATTCACAAGAATAAATATCGGTCTATTCCCTATCATCAATATAAATTGAATATATTCCTCCATTAGATTTATATTTTAGACTACAAAAGAATGGCATCATTAAAACAAGAAAAAATAAGAGAATAACTGAAAAAACAAAAGCTCTTACATAGGTGGTATGGGATGGTTCACAATTGAATGAAAAGAAGGTACTTCAATAACTAGTTCACTCTATCAAAGTACAAACAAACACCAATGTTTACCATGTTACAAGACTGATGGAGGTCCTGAAGGAAAAGGATGCTAAATTATTAGAGTTGGAACAATAGTTTCTACAACAAGGAAATCGATTTCAAGTGCAGTTGACACTATGAGAGTATGAATTTGAACAACAACATGTTTAGAATATAGAGGAGTCGTAACAACAATTGAAAAAAGAGACTAATAGACTAAATCATGGGTTTAAGGTAACTCTCCAATAGAAGGATGCTCGATCTAGTTGAATTGCAATTGAATATTCATAAAGTAGTCGATAATGTAGTCGATTGGGAAAAGTTTCAATAAGAATTAATTAACATCACTCATCAATTTCTTCATTTACAAGAAATAGCTCTGTAATAAGCTAAGTCTAGTTCAAGCTCACCAAAACCTCATAGATACATAGTTGAATAATATGATTGATAAACAAACAGAGTATGAGGAGGTAGATAAGAAATTCATTGAGTTAATTGTCACGAAAAATAATGACATGAAAACCACCCCTGGCCTGCCAAAAATTACTGTGATTCAAAATAAAATAGTATTAAAAATCATGGAAGGCTCACTTGCATAGGTCCAAGGAACTGATTAAAATTATTGAACAAATTTGTTCCCTGTTGATACAATATGTAATGCAGATAGTCAAAGATACAAGATTAGAACCAAAGATTTCAAAGGACAAGCCACTAGAAGAAGATGTACTGAAAAAGAAGGAAAAATCAAACACACAGAAGTATCATAGAAAAATTGCACAAATATAGAACATTGACATAGATTGTATCTGGAGATATTTGGCCAAACCACATAGTTACTTTACGATGACCAAATTAGTTATTGAAATAATAGTAGAAGAACTACCAATTATTTGTAATATTATTTAAAGAGAAAGATGACTTTGAACAAAGAATTTAGATTTCTCCAATAAAGTAGACTTAGCACTATTGAAAAGTTCATATTTTCTTAATTTATTTTTGAACAATTGTGACAATGTATAATTCAAATTAGTTTCTAATAACTAATTACTTCCATTCTAATTTAAGCATTAAGGAAAAATCTTGTGTGTCAATGATGTATTTGAGTGAATTGTATTTTCATTTACAATTGTTTTATTTCAGCCACTAAACAAGTCAATCTAAATAGTTCTTCTGATTAAATGATTAATGTGAACTTATATTGAATTTACTACTTTTGGATTCATGTTGGTGTTGCATGATTTTCATGCATATGCTATGTTTCTTTTTGCATGCTTTTAGGTGCATATACACTATAACAAAATTTGTAACTAGTCTATTGTAAACAAATTGTAACATAGTTTTCTTTCTTCATAATGGATTTCAAAACAAAATCAGGAATCATGCTATAAAAGTAGAGACTAGTTGCTTTGCAACTATTTTCCTTGTTTTTCTAATAGTCTTCCTTCAATTTACCAAAAACAATATTTAAAATCATAAATTTAACCATGAAATTCTACTATTTCATAACTTCTAATATTATAAAATAAATAAAATTTTAACCTAAATCTGAATGGGAACAATTTCATATTAAAAATTCAATAATAAATTTATAATTTCCATAACACATGAATATTCCTACAACTATGATGATATGAGGTGACAATAGGGAAACTGGTTGTGGGACGAAGGTCGAAGAACTAGGGTTTTCAGGTGTCTGCAGGTGTTGAACTCCATGGAAGGGTGCAAAGGAGGGTGCTCCACTCCTTCCTACAAGGAGGCAATGGCTAGCCGAGGTAAGAAACCAATAGAGAGTGTTAGAGGTCCTTCAAGTGAAGGGATAAGGAACACGAAAGAGGAACAAGACTTAAACAAGCCAAGGGAGAATAACAGTAATAAAGTAAAAGAGGAAGAAGACAAGGAATAGGGAGCAAAAAACAAAGCACAAAAGGGCCATGTAAACCCAAAGCTGAGGTCACACCCAGAGTAGTCTTAAATGATCCTGCTCTGTAGGCGCACAGGGACCACATGTGGACATATGCTATCATTTGTAAATTCATGGGATTATGGCCCACTGAAAAGGCTTTGCAGACATGGATTAAATACAACTGGAAACCAAGAGGAAGCATTGACCTACATCTTGGGTCAAAGGGCTTCTTCACTGTGGTCTTTACAAATATTGAGGATAAAGACAAGGTGTTTGAAGGAGGGCCCTACTTCTATACAACAACATGCCTCTACATGCAACCGTGGATGATGAATTTTGTCCCAGAGCGAGAAACTTTCACTTCAATCCCAGTCTGGGTAAGACTCTACTCTCTACCTCTTGATTAATGGCAAACAAAATCGTTATTTGCCATAGGAAACAAATTAGGGCGTTTTTTCAAAGCTTCTGAAGCCACCAGAAGGGGAAAGTATACTTCCTTCGCACGAATACGTGTGGAGATGGATCTCTATGGAGCTCTACTAGATGAGGTCATCTTAAAAGTATTTGATGAAGAATGGGTGCAAATAGTAGACTATGAACATATTCGTTTTAGATGTCGGAGGTGCCATGAGCATGGGCACCTATTTAGAGACTGCCCTCTTAGTAAAACAGAGAACAAAGGTAAAGCGACCACAATGAAAGATACTAAAGGCTTTCACAAAATGGTACATAAAGGAAAAGGGGGCAAGAGGGGGCCAAAGAAGCATCAAATAGAAGGGAAAGAAGCTAGTCTAAATAGGTCCAAGTACTCGAAGAAGAAGAAGAAGAGATAACAAAAGCAGAACAAGTAATGGAAGGAAGCCCAGTGGAGAAGGAGAAAGAAGAAGACAGTGTACAAGCACAGGTTATTAACAAACAGAAAGAGACTATGATGAGTGATGCAGAACTGGAGATGGACCAAGAAATGACCCAGAGTGAGATGGAAATGGAGGATCATGAACTGCATGAGATTCTTGACAGGGAACACCTAGATCTCAAAGGGTTCTTGAAGCAGGGGACCATGTTTTGGGTAGACTCATTACCCCAAGAAGAGTTCGATAGGGTACAACAGCTGTTCCTATGGAAAAATCAAGCTAAAGGGATGGAAAGGCAAAGAAAAAATGAAAGTTAGGGCAATGAAGGTGTGAAAACTATGAAAATAACACCTAGATTAGCACCTAGAAACCAAGGAAAGAAAAGAGGCAGGAAAAAGTAGAACTAGTTATTGATGGAATGTGGAAAGCTAATGATAGATTCAGGTAAGATGAAATATCTAACCAGCTACTCCTTTACGAATCATTAATAGTGAAGTTCACATCTTGGAATATCAGAGGTCTAGGTAGTAAAAGAAAACAAAGAATACTTAGTAATAGAATGAAACAAGAAGCTTCGAATATGATCTTTATCCAGGAAAATAAATGTTCCATTCAAAAAATAAAAGAAATTCACAGCAAATGGCTCAATAGATTTGAGTTTCTAGAACTCAAAGCAGATAACATAGTAGGGGGAATACTTACTCTTTGGAACCCCCAAAAGATTGGCATAATAGATGCTGAGGCATCTAGAAATGATTTATCAGTGGTTATTCCACTGGTGGGAGATAGGGATACCTATCTGGTCATGAATGTTTATGGCCCTCAAAGAATGGATGATAAAATTAGGTTTCTAGATTCTCTTATGGAGCTTAGAGACAGACATGTAGGTGTACCATGGATATTGTGTGGGGACTTCAACATGATCAAATAATTTTCAGAGAAAAAAAGGGGGAACCAGAACTTTAAGCGGAGACTCTTCAACATTTCAAACTTTTATAGATAATATGAAGCTTGTTGATACTGACATGAGTAACAGTCTTTTTACTTGGAAAAATAAAAGAGGAGGAGAGTCTCAAGCAGCCTCCAAGTTAGACAGATTCATAATCTCATGGGACCTTGCTCACAAACAAGGAGATGATAGCGAGAATTATCCCCTTTGGAGGCTCGGACTATTGGCCTATTCAACTTGAGGTTCAGGGCATTGGTAGCCCCAAGAACAGACCTTTTAGATTTGAGAATATCTGGCTCACCCACCCAGATTTCATCAGCAACATTGCAAAATGGTGGACAGAAGATCTGCATATTCAGGGTACAAGAATGTTCCAGCTACACAAAAGACTAAAGCACATCAAACTCAAACATAAAGATTGGAACAAAAATGAATTTGGCAATATTTTTGCAACAAAAAAAATATTTTGAAGATAAAATGTGAGTACTCAATCAAACCCTTATCACGGATGGCTTTGATAAAGTTTGAAACGATCAAGTCACCAAACACCATCAAGACTGGGAGAATTTATGTAAACAAGAGGAAATATTTTAGAGACAAAAATCTAGAATTCAATGGTTGAAAGAAGGGGAGCGTAACACTAGATTTTTCCACAAATCAACCATAGCGAATAGATCTCATAATAGGATCTCTTCGATTAAGGACGAGGGAGGTCATCTTCTTAATTACCATGAAGATATAGAAGATGTGTTAGTTCATCACTTTCATGGGATAGCACAGGAAACCATTTCAGATAGAAAGCATTTTATCAAGGATTTAACAAGGCATATTCCTAGACTAGTTACTAGAGAGGATAATTTCAATCTTAATAGGCCAATGACAGCAGAGGAGGTTAGTGAGGTCATCAAATAAATGCAGAATGGTAAAGCGCCAGGCCCTGATGGTTTTAATGTGGATTTCTTTAAAGCTTGTTGGAATATTGTTAAACAGGATATTCTAAATGTAGTGGAAGATTCCAGGTTGAATAGAACTATTTTGAAGGTGCTCAATACTTCCTTGATCTCCCTGATCCCCAAACAAGACAATCCTCAGACTCCAGACAGGTTTAGACCCATAGCCTTGTGCAATGTGGTAAATAAGATAATATCCAAGGTTGTTTCTAACAGACTCAAACCACTTCTTCCTACTCTAGTTTCTGTGGAGCTATATGGTTATGTGGAAGGCAGACAAATTCTCAATAACATCATTCAAGCGCATGAGGTGGTGCACTCAGTGACAAGCAATAGGAAGGCTGGTATGATTATGCAATTGGACCTAGCCAAAGCTTACGATAAGTTGAATTGGACCTATATTAGGAGGGTCCTTATTGCTTTTGGGTTTGACCATAACTGGGTAAGATGGGTCATGGCCTTGGTAACTTCTTCCAGCTTTTCAATTCTGGTCAATGGTTCTCCATCCAAGACTTTAACTACTTCTAGAGGCCTCGGGCAAGGTGATCCGCTCTCTCCCTTTCTCTTCATCCTCATGATGGAAGGACTTGGTCAGTCTATCAAGCATGCGAAAGAAGTTGGTAATATCAAAGGCCTCCAAATTTTTGAGACTGGTCAGGATTTGACCCATCAATAATTTGTTGATGATACTATGCTGCAGCGAATCCCCATGGTCAAAGAAGCACTAGTGTACAAACATATCCTTTCTGACTTTGCCATGGCTACAAGTTTGGAAGTTAATCTCTCCAAATCTAAGATTTTTTTCTTTAATACCAATATTGTTATTAAGAGAAATATATCCAAAATTCTAGGATTTCAAAGGGATGTCCTTCCCTCCAAATATTTGGGAGTTCCTCTAACTGATAAACCTTTGCACAAGAGCATTTGGGAGCCGGTGATTAACAAGATGTAGGATAAAATTAGGAAATAGACCATTAGATCTTTAAACTTGGCTGGTCTATTAGTGCTTACAAAAGTTGTTCTCCAATCAATCCCCATCTTCATGCTATCAGCCCTTCTAGCTCCAAAAGGAGTTTTGCAACATTTTAGAACCATTCAAAGAGACTTTCTTTGGGGTAAGGGGGAGGAAAGAAAGAAATGGGCCTTGGTAGCCTGGGAGAAGATTTGGAAACCTAAAAAACATGGGGGACTTGGATTGGATGATTCAGAAGCACTAAGTAAAGTTTTAGGGGTGACATTATGGTGGTGTTGGGTAAAAGACCCAAAGGTGCAATGGGCTAGTATCTAGAAAGAAAAATATGCCAACACTTGGTAGGATAATGATCACATAAGGATGTTTGGCATCATAAAGGACTCACACATCTGGAATAAGGCCTGGGAGAATAAAGGATTAGTACAAAATAATAGCTTCTGGGAAATCAAATATGGTGATCTTGCATTGTTTTGGGAGCATAGATGGCAACAAGAACCTACACTGTTAAGAGAGGACCTTCTGGACCTCAAGAAAGAAAAAGATACCAAAGGTTTATTTAAGGTAAAAGATTTTTGGGATCAAACTGATAGTGAAGGAAAATGGAGAACCTGGAAGAATATGGATCACAGGGAAGACAACCCACTGAAAGCCAAAGCAGAGGCACTTCTGACAATGTTGGAACAAAGGAAAATATTAGTGATAGGGGGGTATGACCAACTTAGATGCGGCAACAATAATGAAGGCACCTTCAATCTTAGGGAGGCAAAATGCATACTCCTTGAGCTGGATTCCAATGTACCAGACAAGGTTTGGCAGAACATATGGAAACATCAAGGATGGATGAAGGTTAAACTCTTCATGTGGTTGGTTCATCATAAGAAAATTTTGGCTTGGGATAACATTCAGAAGAGGGGTGTTATGGGTCCTTCTAGATGCTAGCTCTGTGTAGCCCAAGAGGAAACAATGGAGCACCTTCTCAATAATTGCATTTTCACCTCTTGGTTGTGGGATACTTTTGCCACTATTTTCCAGCAGATAGACAAGGACAAAGGAAGCATCATCAATACCCTAAACAATTGGAAACACAACTTCTTTGATTATGAATTTCTTGGCTCAGCTTGGGCTTTAACGCCAAGCTTCATAATATGGACTATCTAGAAAGAAAGGAACAACATAATATTTAAGAATGAAAAAAGTTCCTCCCAACACCTTTTTGAGGAAATCTTAAGACAACTTAAGGAGACGGTAAGTACCATTGTGCAAACTGCCCCTAAGAATCCACCTTCAGAAGATGAAATCTAGATACTTCTTAAGTTGGGTATGCAGGGGCTTATTCCATAGGGACCGGATAGGAAGGTATTGAAACTGGATACTAAGCAGGATTATTGGCATCCTCCCCCTCAGGGTTTTTTGAAATACAACATTGATGGGGCTTCCAAAGATAACCCGAGTATTACTGCCTTTGGAGGGGTGTTAAGGGATGAAAACGGCTGTCTACTTTTCATTTTCCATTGCCATTTGGGAAGAGCCACTAACGATATGGTGGAATTAATGGTTCTTGAGCAATGCTTAGAATTCCTAAAGCAGGATAATCACCATAATGTTATTTTCAAGGCTGATTAAGAGTTAATCATAAATGCGGTCAAGAGAATCAGTTGTGGCACAGAGCCAGAAAAAGTCTCAAATCAATGGAGGCTGCTCCAGGTCTTTCAAAGGATTCAACTTCATCTCTGTTGCTTACATACCATGAGGTCTAACCATGTGCAAAGGACAACCAATAAATTGGCAGACATCTTGGCCAATCAAGGTGTGCTCTGTACCACAAGCAGGGTCGCGGTGAGTTGGCCTGAGATGCCCCAAAATAGATTAAAGGGGCAATATCATGACTAGGTGGATGAGGAAATAATGGTGTTTCGAAACAAAGACACAGAGGAGGGGTCTAGTTGATTTGGATTCTTTATGAAGTGTTTTTTCTGAAGTAAGAACATTTTGGGGATGCAGGTCACTGTCGGCCTCCTCAACCGTCAACACTATGAACAAAGAAGTCTCAGGTGGAAGTTGCTGAGCAGAAATCGTTATTCGGATGGTCGGCCAGACAGATGGATTTTCATATTACACTAGTTCATGTGCTCGCGGAGATGGGATGATGCGTGGGGCCAGAATTTTGGAATTCCCAATAGCCTTAAACCCCCCGTTTTCCTTTCTGTGGTAGCAATACCGCTTGTGGGGTGTTTATCGTCCATCGCATGCCCTTCAAGCTGGAAGTGGTTTTGAGGAGTTGGGAGCGATTCCACTCACCAAGCAACACATGGCATAGGAAGGGGAAGGAATACCGCCCTCATCGCGCGGTAATTATCAGTGCATTAGGCTCGTGTGATATGCTCCTCGGCCATTGGATCATGCAAGACGGACCTACGGCCAGGAGCAAGCGAGCATGTTGGTGGGTCCTAGATGGTTATTACATGGTTAATCGCCAGGCTACTAGGTATTGTGTTATTATCCTCCGTCGTTGGATATGGCGAGGAGGATCGACAATTAAGGAAAAATGTGATGATCCGGGCGAAGAATATCTTTCCCGAGCTTATTTCACACCATGGTGGGAATCTGTGGATTTCACATGCTCTACATGCTCGAGGGCTATCCCCCCATACGGACCCGAGATCCTTTTAGTTTGATACCAAATTCCTCTTCGGGTCCGATACTAAATTTAAACTATTTGAAGGTTTCCGACTTTGTCCGTATTTTATGGATATTGAAGTTTTTTGAGAGACCATGGCTCAATGTTTAAGCCTTTAGCTCGGTGCCCTCGGCTATTAGCAGATAGCTTTTTCTTTGGCCCATAGTTCCTTGGGGACTATTGTATTTTATGTAAGACGTTTTTAGATTTAATGGAATAGAAGGTACGACTCTTGCTTCATCAAAAAAAGAATATTCCTACAACTATAGTTCAAAGAATCACTAAAAGGTAAATTATATTGATTATAAGATTACCTCATTCAACATTGAAGTATTACAGCTATAAATTGACGATGAATGTTTCACTTTTTGGTTAGGGATTGAAGAGAGCAATTGTGATGCAATTAAAAAAATCTATAATATCTAATATCTAATAGTATTGGCTTGGCACTATTAAAGTGAAACAACTATGGAAGTAGCTTATTTGGGTAATCATAGTATGCACATGCTACAAAACTAAATATGAAAGAAATAACCATGCAATTGATAGGAAACAAAAGGAAATTGATAGAATCTAACTCTTTATTGAATAATATGTCAATTTGGCCTATGAATTACAATTTGGAGGCCTTAGTATCTTCATGTTTGACAATGTTCAAATTAGTATGATCAGAATGATATACAATCTCATACTTCCTTGGGCACAAGCTAGTATTCACTTTCTTCTTCTATGTTGCAAATCTAGAGCTAAACCTTCTCTTCTCCTATTTCAAACTATTGGAATCCCTATCCTTTGATAATTCAACAAATTTATAATTTTCTCTTAGACTCTTTAGCTCACATGGTAACCCAGCAGGCTTTGTCACTCTTCACTTCCTCTTGAGATGGATCTATGGATTCCCATGGTAGTTTGTAGTCCATTTCCTATTGATTGTCCCAATTTAACCTTTCAGTATTTGTCCCTTACCATTTATGTATAAATTCCTTAGTAATAGTGGCCTCTTTATTTCTCCTACTAAGCTAAATAAGTAATAAAAGGAAATTCAAATTAAAATAAAATATTTGATTCCAATTATATGAACCAAATGATTCCATTGCATGAAACACACTTGAAAAGAAAATATGAGCATCCAACTCATATGGATGGAGTCAAGGACCTTTTGAGTAATGTTGGTCACTAAAGGTGTCTCAATTCCTCCTCTACAATCCATGATGCATCCTTCTAATTTCTATTATTACATTTTATTAAATACTTAAATTGATCTCATTCTCAAGAATCTTCCAAAATAACTCTTTTTGCATGGTTCTTGCTTCACCATCCTCTTCTTCTTCATGAAACTCATACAATTCAGAAACATTAAATGTTGGAGAGGTGTAAAAGACATTGGGAAAATCTGACCTATAGACATTATCGTATTTTTTTCTCAAAATACTAGATAAATCAATCTTTTTGTACTTAGATTTTGTGGTAAATTTATTTGGGAAATATATCCTTCCTTAGATGTTCCATCACTATTACCCTTTTGAAAAGCCTTCAACTTCCTATGAAAATCTTCCTTTTGTTTATAACTAACATTACTTTGTTGGAACATCTTTCTAGCTTGCTCGTGAATGTCATGCATGCTTTCAACATAATTGTCTCCATTAATGCTCCTCCTATCCTCACCTTGTGGAAACTTAAGCAAGTTTGCAACACCCATTGGATACTTTCCATTTACTACCTAAACTAGACTTTTAATAAATGGATCAATTCATTGAATTGTTATAACAAAATTCAGCTTGAGCTATAACGATATCCTATTAACCTAACATTTCTCCAATCTAAAACAAGTGTCCCATACTTTGGTTAAATATCTCTATCTGGCCATCTATCTGTGGATGATAAGTTGCACTATACTACAACCTATAACTCATATTCTTCCAAAGAGTCATATAAAAATGTCCAACAAGTTGAGTATGTTTATCTAAAGTGATACTCTTATGTAGCCCTTGCAACCTTACAATTTCTTGGAAAAATAACATAGCAACATGTGTAACATCATGATCTTATTACATGGTATGGAATGTGTCATCTTAGAAAATATATTCATCACCAATGGAATTGAATCGTGAACTTTCTATGTTTTAGCCAATCCAAAAATAAAATCCATGCTTATATCTTCCCATTCCTTTTCATGTACAAGTAAAGGGGTGTATAATCAAGTGGTCTAGTTTTCCCCCTTGGAAAATTTACTATTCTACAACACTCAACAAATTTCTTGATATATTTATTGACAATGGGGAAAAATACCTCTCATCCACCAATGCATTGGTTTTATCCACTCTAAAATGCACATTTAAACCTCCACTATGTAGCTCTTGAATGAGGTTTAGCCTCAAAGAATTCCATGGAATAAAAAAAAAAAAAAGATTCTTGAACAAAAACCCCTATTAGATGTGGAAATCCAAATATGGCACCCTATTGATACTCCATGGGTCTTTGCACACTTCCATACACATAAGAGATCTATGTCTTTTGCATACAACTCTTTCATGTTATCCATATTGAAAACTTCAATATGTATGGTATTTAACATCACCCTCTGGCTTAGTGCCTCAAAAAACTTATTAAATTTCCAAAACTCTATTTTAAAAAAAATGAGTAACTCTCTAAAACTCCACCGATTTCATAATTTTTTGATTTAACTTACCTTGACTATTTACGTATTATAGTGCCTTATTCTATAAAGAAAACAAATTCCTTTGGCAGCAAATAGTGCTTGTATTTCTTGATGGCTTGAAATTTAATGGCATAGAACCCTTGATCATGACCTTAACACTTTTTCTTAACATTATTAAAATTCTTACTAAAGAATGATATCATCTTACCATCTTGACTCAAGAATACCATAATCTTTGAATTTCTTACATCACAAATGATTTGAAATACTTTATTGAAAACTGAAATTGATAACACTCGATGCTATTTTTGTCCACTATAATGTCATTAGAGACATTTTGAGGTTTAAAATGGGCCTCAAAAAAAAAATGTACAACCAAAATAAACTTTATAAGAATCAATAGGATTCAATACGATGATGTCAAGCATGGGGGCATGGGGGATGATTCACCATCTTTGGAGTAAAGGTAAACAAACAAACAAAAAAAAACCTATTTTTCAATTCATATTTTCAACTTATCTCCCTACAATTTTACTCAAATTTCAATCAGGAGCACTTGTTGGATGCAAAATTTAATTCCTCATCCAAGGAGTACCAATGTTACATACTTTTTATGGGCCCTGTTACATGAAAAATGAGAAATACATGAAAAACGTGATCGCAAAAACTTTTTTTCATTTATTTCTCATTTTTCGTGTAGCAGGGTCCATTGAAAGTATGAAACATGGGTACTCATCGGATGAGGAATTAAATTTTTCATCCAACAAGTGCCCCCACTCAAAATTTTAGTAAAACCATTGGGAGATAAGTTGAAAATGTGAGCTGAAAAAATAGTTTTTTCCTTTTTCCCTCCAAAATTTGATTGTGTAATCTAATATTGTTTTATTATTTCCACTATTATTTTATAATATTCCTTAGGAGGCCCATTTTGGACCTGGAAATTTCTCCAATTATCTCTTCTTCATACATTAAATGGGTGGGGTACAAATCTGAGTAAAGTTCTAATATGCTTTCAATAAAAACTTGTGCAGCCATTAGGGGAGGTAGGGGGGAGGGGTCATCTTTGGCCATGGGGAAAACATAGCTCTGAAATATGTGTGGGGTCTTGGAAGGGATACAAATCAACATGCATAGTAACTTTCCCTATGGAAAATTATGGAGCTCACTAATGATCGAGGAATTAATCGTCTCACTATCGTTGGTGACTCCTCACTAGTCATTCGCCAATTCACAAAGGTGAAGAAGAAGACTATTTGTTTTCTCTCCCCTCTATTAATTCAATGGATCCAAGACTCAATTTCATAATTTAAGCAAGTGAAATTTTTTCGTGAAATTTTTTCATATCTACAGAGATTCAAATTTTAATGTAGACGAGCTAGCAAAAAAAGGGGCCAACATGAGCCAAGGGAAAATAGAAATAAACACAAGATTAAGTCTCTCTCTAGTCCCCTCAATGAATCTATTTTTTTTTGGCTTATGGATCATCAGGGGGCGATCAAATTTCTTCACTCTTCAGGCTAAGGCATTGAACGGAATCCTTGGAGGCTATCACTTTCATATGTTATTAGAATGTCAGGCCTATCTTTGGTCGGATTCATCTTTTCCTCGATTCCTTTTTAGCATCGATCTTTTTCTGTGGCTCATTTTGGTGAATAGGTGGAATTTTCCTTTGGCCTCATTCATCCACTACAATATTATCTATTTAATTCCAACTGGTTCCAAGTGATGGCATTTTTTCTTGGCTGCAACATCTCCCTCAAAATGTTTGATAATGGATTTAATTCCCTTGTCCTGCATTGAATTTAAGTCATTTATCTTCTATCCTGGAAATATTTTCATGGTGATGTAGTCTCAATGCCTTCAGAACAACTCGTGCCATGGTTTAAGGTTCAATTATTTATGGTTCTCCATAGATAGTTTGCTCCATCATTTTCTCTTTCAGGTTTATGTTGTTAGTGGATGGAATTCCCTCTTTGTTGGTGGTGGTGCTTTGTTTATTACCCTCAACAACCTATGCCATGGTTAGGTGAGATTTCATTGCAATTATTTGTGTTCCAAACTTCATGGATGAGATTTCCAGTAAATATAACCTCGAAGGTTATATTAGTGCTTCAGAGCTAATTGATAATCTATTGGACTCCACCCAAGCCCTAGTTGCCTAAATTAACAATGTTGAAGACATGGTCAAGCATCAACAAAGTTCATTTTAGATCTGTTGAAACCAATCTATTGGTGCACCACACAGACATGGGGGGTTCACTAGAGGGGCTTAGTGAGGAGTTTTGTCATCTTATTTCACAGGTGGCAGTTCTGGAGATTTCCATTGTACAAGAGGCAAGAGCTACAGATGAAGGCATCGTTGCCGATGTTCATGTTGGATGAAGAAGATCTCATCGTGTTATATATTTGGAGGATAATGGTCATGGTTCGTGGTGACTTCACATCGCTTCTAAAGAGACAATTTTTTGATTTTTCTTAGTCTGTTCTTCCTTCATATGGATTTGTAATGTTGGTTTGCAAATTTTGTTTTTTGTTGGGTTCCTTTTGTAGATTTTATGGTAAACATCTCTTTTGTCTCAAGAGTTTAATCAGTCAGGGAGGAAGTAAACATTTTGTCTACTCTTTTGAAGACCTACATTTTGTTATCTAACTCAAGATGTAAGGTTATTGGCCCCAATTACAATCTTTTATTAATATAATACCCTTACCCGTTTCGCTAAAAATAATAAAAAAAAATATCCAACCATTGAAATTTCATACATTAAATATACATCTAGGAATTGAACATAGTTAACAACTTGAAGAGAACCATTCAGAGTTCTTGCTTTTAGAGGTCACACTTAATGTCTTTTCTAACTCCCATTTCAAAATAATGTGCAACTAACAATACATTTTCCCTTTTACGAGGTTGAAATTACTACATTTTGCAACCATGATCTTAACAACATTTAGCATTAACCATGAAATTTAAAAGTGAGGCACACAACAGCAACATTTTTTTTTCTGGGCTAAAAATATAACTTCTTTGAAACTTTGAGAGTTCAAAACTAGTGCGTTTGCAACCAAAACCTTAAAATCATCCCTCCAATCAAAAAGTGGTGCTCTTAATAGCAGCTCCCTTTTCTATAACAAGAAAATTATAAGATTTTTAAATAATGACATGAACAACTAGTATCCCTAAAACCAAAATTTTAAGATTGATCATGAAATAAAAAAAGTATTATTAGTAGTATCCTCATTTTTAGCAGTTAAATTTATAACATTCTAAAAA